>JACEGR010003497.1:0-103837 GCA_014170235.1 Listronotus bonariensis | reverse complement strand
GTTTTGATGGATCTGTCAAATGGTGATGTAATAAACAAGGTGTTTTATTTAGAAAAGTACATTTTTGCAATAAATCAAAAAGTCGAAGTTTAATTCAGGAGCAGACTTTCTATATGCATTTTGTCCATTTTTTGTAACATTGGCAAATTAAGAAAAACTGCTACTTGTTTGGCAAGAAATTAACCGAAAAATTATTATACTCAAAAAATAGATGAAAAATCATGCATATAAAATACCTCTATGCGAGGGGTACTTTGCGTTTTTATTATATTATTATCATATTTTTATTATTTAATTGACATAGGACAAAATGTGTCTTGTAGCATAATATTGTGGAGGTATACAGAATCAGCTAAATAACATACCACATATGCAATGTGAGAAAAAGAGACAATCTAACGTGAATACCTGCATGTAAACATTTTTGATTGAATAAGTCACAAACATCCTTTTTTGTTGCTTTACTGGCCGATATCCGAATATAAATTTGCCTTACCAGTATATCCCGTTTGCAATACCATCTTTAGTTAAAAAGTTTTAAAAATGAACAAAATGCTTTAAATAGTCTTCTCCTGTTTAATTGTTTCTCTGTTGACAGAACGTTAATTAGCAGAAAAAGTACTACTAGTGCCGATTTCGGTTTGGTTACCCTGTAGCAGCAAGACAGTGTTTTTCGATATTTATTCGGTCTTATGGACTTTCCGTAACTTGAAATATTGTGCATTACTACGATTAGGGTTATTTTTCTGCCATTAAAAACAGTTTTAAACTGTATTTTCTACATTATATTAAAAATTGGACCTTAGGTTATGAACAGTGCGCGAGCTGAAATCTGCTACAATTATTCAAAAGTATGCTTTCATGACAATTTCATCCAAGTCATGTTTTTACAAAAAATTTAAAACTTTTTACTGATTCGGTAAATTATTATCTATCATATTTTTAAATTCCTTCAGAATTTATATTCATCATTCATATTTGGAACTTTTTTGTATTAATGTTTGCCTTGTGGTGGTTTGTTATCGGCAAATCTTTAAAAATATCAAAGTATGTAAGAAATTAGAAAAATGCGACACCAAGATTCAATGTTTTAAAGAGGTAACTTTTATCATTAGCTCATTTTTGAAAACTTTATATACTGACTGTGCAAGGATGGTGTTTACAAGAGGGTAAATGGATTAAAAAATAATAATTTTTCAACAAGTTGTTATTCTTGATAAAATATTTTTGCTTGTAAAAAATATAATTTACAAAGAAAAAAGTTTATTTTGTATACTACGCAAAAACTTGATAAATGTGTTAGATTAGATTAAATTAGGAGGTGGATTGCATATCCTCTAACACTGCAACCTGCTCAGGTTTATTGTGTGTCCTCCGTCCATAGGTTAGAGCACGCTATCCAAGCCGGTCTGTTTAATCAGACTCCACAAGCTTAAAACCGGCTCCTTGGTAAATCTTGCCGCTTTAAGTTTTTCTTCACTCAACCTTGCAAACCGTAGATGACAAAGGGCTTCACAGTAGCACCATATGTGTTCTGCGGTTTCTTCCTCCTCCTGGCAGAACCTACATAGGTTTTCTTCTGCCAGGCCCATGGTTGTGGGGTGTTTATTTAGTCTGCAATGACCTGTTAGTTGACCCACTATTATTCATACTGCCTTCCGGTTGTAGTTCAGAAGGTCTTTTGTAAATTATGGCGAGTCAGTCTTAATAAATATTTTCGCTGATAAACGTGTTTCTTCTCCAAAAGTAAACTACTTTTATTTTAATTTTTAAGCTAAATATCTTAGAATCAAAACTTAATTACTTTAAATTATATTAAAATGTCCTTAAATATCTTATAATTTGATTTTAAAATATCTTTTTTCTTTAAACTCCTACACAGCATAACTTTTCAGTTGTACACAAATGTGATCAAGGCATTTTCGCTAAATTATGAAGATCACAATTATTTTATATTATTATTTTTATTGATTCTTAACTTTGTTCTAAATATTTTTTAAAAATTAAATATATATAAAAATATTCTAAATATTTTTTAAAAATAAAAAGCTTAAAAATGAAAAATAGAGTTAATTTACTCTTGGTTAAAATAACATGTTTTTCAATTTTTTGCAAACATTGTATACAAAATCAACATTTTCCCTTCGTGATCAAAAATCAAATTCTTTTAACAAGCAACTTTTTTATATGGCATGATTTTTTTTTCAAAAAATAAAATTTTGGTCCATTTGTCCACTTGTAAACCGCATCCGTGGACAGTCTGTATATTTAAATATACAAAGTGTCCAGTAAGTAAACCATAAAAGTAAGAAAAAAAAATTGATATAAATCAGAAGACATTTTTTAATATAAAAGAAAGAAATAAATTTTTACTAGGGGTTTAGGGTTAATATTTTTTAATATACCCTTTTAGTTTAGAACAAGACTTGGTAATTTTGTATTACTAATAGTAAATTCCACAGTAAAAACCAACCTTTGTTTTTATTTTATAATTAGATAGGGGTTGTACCTTGCCAAGAAATGGTATCTACTTATTTACGCGAAAACCGTACATCAAACAGAAAAAAGTCAAGAGATCCCAATTGTCCTAATTTAAACGGGGATTTAAAGATTTTTATTTTAGAAAAATGCAGTGGCGTACTATTTTTTCTTTAAAAATATTTACCCTGAACCCCTTGTGGACGACACTCCACAAAAAAAAAAAACTTTTTTATTTAATTATGATATATATAATATAAAAATATGATAAAAATCATATTGAAAGCAGTATTTTTCACCCAAACGCGATATAATATAAAAGTGAATGGTTCTTGAGCCTTGATATAAATATATTAAAAAGCGTGTTAATAAAAGGTAAAGTTCTTTGGGCATATTAAACAACCAACCATAGTAGCCGAATTCTTACAGGGTATTTTTATTTATTTATTTTTACATATATATATTTACATATATATATATATATATATATATATATATATATATATATATATATATATATATATATATATATATATATATATAAAATAATATTTTAGATTATATGACGATATTATAGAGTAAGTTTAAATATTTTATTCTTATTAAAACATATAATATATAATATATATATATATATATATATATATATATATATATATTATATGTTTTAATAAGAATAAAATATTTAAACTTACTTATAATATCGTCATATAATCTAAAATATTATTTTTTATCTGGCCAAAGTTCTTACTTATTTACTTACTTTTTTATACTGTTCTGGTTTAAGTAAAAACCTTGAATATGACAAAATATACAGGGTTATACCTAACCTCTACACATGAACTTGGGAAATTATGGCTAAGGACCATGACTAAATAAAAGTAATAGTATATTACATACCAAGGTGGAAAGTGTTTCATTACTGATTACAAGAGAAACGAATGGTTTACATAGGCGTGGTGCGCGGACGTGAACCATTTCTCCAATTTGTCAAATAATTACGCCACCAGACATTTTCGCCGGTAAATATTTCACAGAGATGTTGACAATATCAGACAAGGTATCAAGTTGGCAAACTTTTGAATTTTGCGACTGTTGATGGGGTTATTTTTACTTTCGGCACACGGGAGAAAAGTTAAATTCTTTCGTGAGCCGAAAGTAAAAGTCAGAAAAGTGACATTTTAAACTTCTAAAGCCGGAAATGACAACATTACAGACATGGTTGAAAATAAAATATGTTTACCTAGGGAGATCGTTTAAATAGAATAGAATGTAAATTCTGAGCACAAATAATTAACTTAAAAAAAAAAGATTATAAACGATTTTTGCTACAGACTACTTACTTCCTCTTTTATTCCTTGTAAAAGCTAAACCAATAAACAAGTTATCGTGATGTTCGGTATGTTTGTTAGTACTTTACTGTAGCTTGTGGTTAAATATGAGTTAATTTTTACGCAATTAAAAATAAAACTATAAATTATAATTCCTATACCAAATTACTTCTGACACAAAAAATGGGGAGGTATGTTTTTCTTCTTTTTTTTCTGCGTGAATATTGATTGTATTTATAACTAAAATATTTTACCAAGTTATTTTTAGTCGTTAGCAAGGATTTTCCAAGTTTTTGCTTATAGGTTAGAAATCACCACGTATATTCTTAATATTACGACTTAGTGTCAATTTAGGTAAATAGTCTTATTTCTAGCCACACAAAAATTATTTCTGCTAGGTAAAGAAGTACTATTTTTTTTTAGATGGAGGCAAATGGCAAGCTGAAGGTACTGTATGGAGACCTAGAGGTAAAACTGAATCTGAATTGGCTAGAAGAAGATATGATGATGCATGGAACTCTTCTGGCCGTCAAAAACAATATAGCTGGAATAGAATAGGAGACAATACGGTGTCAGAAATAAGTGGTCAAACGCAATTTCTCTGGTATATAACAGATGGCCGCAATGTATGGAGATATAGCATTCAAAGACAACCTGTCATATTTGGAACAGAAAATGGCATATTTTCGCCACCTAGTGGTCAAAGGCAATCTATCTGGGACAGAACAAGTGATAGCATTGCTTGGAGATTTGGTCAAACGCCATATGTCAGGGACAACAGAAATGGTGGTTCTCCATGGGCATTTCAAGATCAACGCCAATATATTTTGTACAGAACAGGAGGCAGTAATACACGGAGACCTGAAGCTCAAAGGCAGTCTGCTAGAGAGAGAACAAAAGAGGATGTTCCATGGATATTTGGTGATCAAAGGCTTGTTCAAAACAGGGCAAGAGCTGGTGGTGCATGGAGATCTGTCGACGAAAGGCAATCTGTTTGGGACAAAACAAGTAGTAATATTGCATGGAGAAAGGCTGCTAACGGGCAACTAATAACAAATAGACCAGTTAATAATATTGCATGGACTTCCGTTTATCAAAAGCAGCCCATTGGGTACACAAAAAAAGTGATAACAAAACAGACATACGCAGATTTGACAACGAAAGACCATCCGTTTGGAATAATACAGAAAGCGGTATAGTATGGACATCAGGTGAACTAAAGCAATCTGTTTGGAACAAAGCAGGAAGTGGTAATGTAGAAAGACTAGACAGTCAAAATCAATCTGGCATAAGGCCAACAATTACAGATCAAGAGCAATCCATTAAACATAATACAAAAAGCGATGTTGCGTGGATATCCGGTGATCAAAAGCAATCTGTTTGGACTAGTAATGCGCGAAGTTCAGGCAGTCGAAAGCAATTTGTCACAGAACCAACATCTGCGTATCAAGAACTACCTAATAAAATTAATACAAGAGGTTTTACAATATGGACATTTGGTAATCAAAAGCAATCAGTCTGGAACACAACGGTAGATATTAATGCAAAAAAATCAGATAGCCAAAATAAATCTGTCATGAAGCCAACATCTGCTGATCAAGAGAAATCCATTAAACACGGTACAAAAGGTGATACAGCATGGATATCCAGTGATCAAAAGCAATCTGTCTGGAACAGTGATGCGTGGAGTTCAGGCAGTCGAAAGCAATTTGTCACAAAACCAACTTCTACTGATCAAGAACAATCCATTAAAATCAATACAGAAGCTTCTACAGTTTGGACATCCGGTAATCAAAAGCAATCAGTCTGGAACACAACGGCAGATGATATTGCATGGGGATCAGACAGCCAAAATAAATCTGTAATAGGGCCAACATCTGCTGATAAAGATACATTTATTAAACACAGTACAAAAGGTAATACAGCATGGACATCCGGTGATCAGAAGCAACCTGTCACAGAACTAATATCCGTTGGTCAAGAATCTGTTGGTCAAGAATTATCTATCAAAGTCAGTACAGAAGGTTACTCAGCATGGAAATCTGATGATCAAAAGCAATTGGTCTGGAACAGAGGAGAAAAAGGTAAAGCATGGGAATCAAACAACCAAAAGCAATCTGTCAAAGCACCAGTATTTGCTGGTCAAGAGTTATCTATTAAAACCAGTACAGAAAGTTATACAGGATGGACATCCGGTGATCAAAAGCAATCCGTCCGGGACAGAACCGAAACTGGTAATGCATGGGGTTCGGGCCGTCTTAAGCAATCTGTGACGGAACCAATATCTGCTAATCAAGAGTTATCCATTAAAGAAGGTGATACAGCATGGAAATCCGATGATAAAAAGCAGTTGGTCTGGAACAGAAAAGAAAAAGGTAAAGCATGGGAATCAAACAGTCAAATGCAATCTGTCACAGGACCAATATCTGTGGGTCAAGATTTATCCATGAAAGTCAGTACAGAAGGGTACACAGCATGGACATCCAGTGATCAACAACAATCTATCTGGAACAGAACAGAAGGTAGTAATGCATGGGGTTCGGTCAGTCAAAAGCAATCTCTCATAGAACCAACAAATGCCGATCAAAGGCAATCCAATAAAATCAGTACCGAAGGCAATATAGTATGGACATCCGGTGATCAAAAGCAATATGTTTGGAACAAGACAGAAGATGGATAATGCATGGAGTTCAGGCAGTCAAAAACAATTTCTCATAGAACCAACATCTGCTGGTCAAGAGCTATCTATCAACATGACTACAGAAAGTTATACAGCATGGACATCCGGTGACCAAAAGCAATCGGTCTCGAGCAAAACAGAAAAAAGTAAAGCATGGGAATCAAACAGTCCAAAGAAATTTGTCATAGATCCAAGATCTTTTGATCAAAAGCTATCCATTACCATGACTACAGAAAGTTATACAGCTTGGACATCCGGTGATCAAAAGCAATCGGTCTGGAGCAGAACAGAAAAAGGTAAAGCATGGGAATCAAACAGCCAAAAGCAATCTGATATTGAACCAATATCTGCTGGTCAAGAGCTATTCATCAAAATGAGAATAAAAGACGATACAGCATGGATATCTGGTGATCAAAAGCAATATATCTGGAGCAGAACAGAGGAAGGTGAATAGAATATAAAAGTTTGATTTCCATGCATATTTAAAGTTATTGGTCTGAAACACAACGGCAGGTATATTACATGAAAATCAGGCAGTCAAAATAAATCGGTCACGGAATCGACATCTGCCGATCAAGAGCAATTTATTAAAATAGTACAAAAGGCAATACAGCATAGACATCCAGTGATCTAATACAATCTCTTTAAAATAAAACAGAAGGAGGTAACTCCTGGTTTCAGGCTGTTTGAAGGAAACCGTAACAGAATCAACATCTGATGGTCAAGAGCTATCCATCCAAATGAGAACAAAAGGTTATATATCATGGACATCTAGCGATCAGATGCAACCGATCTGGAACAAAACAAAAAAAATCTGTAAAGCATGGGAATCAAACAGTCAAAAGCAATCTGTCATAGAGCCAACATGTGCTAATCAAATATAATTTATTAAAAACAGTACAAAAGGAAATACAACATAAACATTCAGTGATCAAAAGTAATATAAAATGGAATAGGAGGCAATAATGCATGAGGTCTAGGCAATCAAAGCAATCTGTAACAAAATTAACTTCTACTAGTCAAGTCCATTAAAATTAGTACAGAAGGTGATGCAGCACGGACATCCGATAATTAGAGGCAACGTTTCTGGAACAGAACAGGAAGTTGTAATAAATGGGAATCAGTCAGTAGAAAGCAATCTCTCACAAAGTCGATATTTGCTAATCAAAAGCAATTCTTTTAAATTTATTTAGAAGGCGATACACATCGGAATTTAAGAAACAAGTTGTGTTGGACAAAACAGTAGGAAATAATGCATGGGGATCATGTGTCTAAAAGCTGTCAGATCAGAGAATCAAGATCTGCTGATTAAGAGCACGATGGACTATGGGTATTTGGTGATCAAAAACAATTCATCTGGCGATATAACTCCATCTGTGAGAAATTCAATAGTAATTGGTAGTGGTTGGAGTGGGTTTGAACCAATATTTAAAGATTCTCTACTTATTAAGTATTCAAAACAAATATTTTAGAGGAATTCTCAGATCCGTGAGCATAAATGTTTACATTTTCTGGTAACGTCACCATATCTCACACCAAGCAACTGCATAAATTTTATCG
Organism: Listronotus bonariensis; assembly: GCA_014170235.1. Lineage (NCBI taxonomy): Eukaryota > Metazoa > Arthropoda > Insecta > Coleoptera > Curculionidae > Listronotus > Listronotus bonariensis. Next base: position 95,788 of record JACEGR010003497.1, on the reverse strand, counting down.
ACGACCTCCGCATTGTACTTAGTGTAGGTGGACTGCCCAATAAGTTAATTTTTTCTGGGGCGCAAAAAAGGCAATGATCTAGAACAGGAGCAAGTGGTTCATGTCAATGTGGCCTTTAAGAATAAACAGGAAAAAGTGAGATTTAAACTCCACACAGAAGAATGTTCTTTTTCCTAATATGTCTTGTTATAATTATTTTTAAATTTGTTTGTTAAAAACTAAAATAAAAAAAAACGTGACAAAAAAAAAGAAAAAAATATTTTATAGTTTTTTTTACAAATATATTATTTAAAAAAATTAAAATACTTTTGGTACACCTTTAAGTTGTTTTAGAGTTATCAACATAATAGTATTTTTAAACAAATGTGGTTGTACTGAGACCTGCAATTGATACGGTTTGTTTTACTTAGTGAATATGACTAAATCAAGGTAGCAAAACAGAAAAATTGAATGAATATTGTTTTGACTGGGTTTGATTAAGATCAGACAAAATTAAACGGATATGTTTGTAGTAAATGTTTAATTTTCTAATGATTCCTAAATATAAAAATGCCACAAAATAACAATAAACAGATTCTTCTACAATACCTGTGTACCGAATATGTAATAACAGAAATTATTTTACCGATCTATTGCATTTTGTACCAATAATCATATATGCCGCTGGTCTATTCTCCAAACACACTTTGTTGCATGCGACATAAGTGAAGTTTAGCGTAAAAAAACATGCGAAATAAGCAAGATTACATTGATGTCGCATGTCACACTATGGACTTAAGACTGAAGAATGTCTTTCTCAATGTTAGCAATATATGCTAAAAGTACGCGTCCACTAGAGACGGGAGGAAACGGATTGGGTCAAGCACTCCACCTGCAGGTGCGTCTATTTGAGACAGACTAATACGGCGGTTTTTACCATTTTTGTAGTAAAACAATCTTTAATGGAGATGTATGCTTCTGACGAGGAAATGTTTCAAAATAAAATATTTTTTTGAAAGTATGAATCCTTAAATAACTTAAAAAAACGTTAAAATAAACCTATATCCCAAATAGCTTAACTTTAAAAATGCAGGGTGGTAAAAAAAATAGTTAGAAGTTTAGACATTCGAGACCGTAAGTTTATTTACAATTTTCTTTTTAAAATCACTACAGAATTTACATCCTTAAGGCTTTGTTAACACTGGGACTTAAAAATCCTATTTTAAAACAATCTGTATAATTTAGATCTGACCATACAGAATGTAATTTTTAAAATTCGAATATCTTCAAAACGGCTGCCCAAATTCACTTTTACAGGGTAGACCTTTTTTGAGTAAAAGATGTTCAAGCTAGTTCTACATTTATCAAACTTCTTATCAAATACGTTGGACCAAATTTACCTTGAAGAAATTTGACAGTGTAAAACAACAAATTGGATATCACAGAAATTGATATTGTCAAATTTGTTTGAGAAATTAGAACAGGTCCTATTTTTATTTAAATATTTGATGCAATTTTATCGTGATTGCGGGTTTTTGTTGTGGTTTTTATTGAGTGTTTAATTAAATATTTTTGGGACAACGTAGGAATGTGCTAACACACACACACATACATATCTGTAGTGCTTGGCAATATTTATTACTTTATAAATTTATAATAATTATTATTGTTTATTTACACTGATAACTGCAAAAAAACACATTTTTTTTTAAATAAATGTTTATGTTATTATTATTCTTGCCTATCTTCCACCCCCATAAACCGAATTCTGTTTTTGCCCTTGTGCAGCGCACCGTTTGAGGAATCCGCCTAAGATGTAAAACAAAAACTCTGATTTATTTTCAAGGGCGAGCGGAAAATAGATCTGATGCGACCCACCTGGTAAAGGCTAGCCGAGTCAGGTGTATTTCTTAAAACTGAGAAATACTTCGCCCGTCCGTCGCGTCTCTAATAAACGCACTTTAATTCATTTACAAGGCAGGCAACTTGCTAGCGGTCCGGCCCATCCGCCTGTCCGTCTCTAGTGGATGCGTACCTTTAAGATCGGGCCACACATAATCGCACCGAGCTCGATTTCACGATGATAGAGGAAAGTGGACAAATTAATTCGGAAAAATTTAAAAGCACTTTTCATGCCTTAAAAAATATAAAAGGCATTTTTGTCAAGCTAAAACAGATTTTTCTACTTATCTCTGTTCCCTTTTATCCAAACTGTAAGTGAAGTATAGGTAAAAGTCTCACATAACCGCACCGATGACCCACAAGACCCGCACCGTAGCACGACCGTGTCTCGATGCGTTTTATTTGTATTTCTAGTTTCACGGTGATGCATCGTATGGTCTGAGACATGCACAGTCAATGAAATCATACGTCAATCGCCGGATAGTGCCGAGGCAAGCTTTAAGTTTACCGGGCGTAATCTTTTATTTCAGTTCATTACGTATAAAAATAAAGAGTTAGTAATTGGCAAAGTTGGGTAGTATTCGAATACTTGATATTCTTGAATAGTATTCAGAATACATTTGGCTGGCATTCGAATACTATTCGAATAGTTTTATTTGTTTGCTATTCGGTATTAGACCAAATACTTTTTAGTCAGTATTCGGTATTCTGGATTCTGAATATTGTGTTTGAATATTCTGGTATTCAAGTCCTGATATTCGAATACCAATATTTGAATACTAATATTCGAATACCGGTATTCGAATACTGATATTTGAATACCGGTATTCGAATACTGATATTTAAATACCAGCATTAAAAAAAAATCATTAAACTTGTGAAAAGCAATCGCTAAAAGTCCTTAGAAACAGCTCCGATTTTGATAATTCATAATTTAAAACTTATTTTGTTTAAATTATTTCAAATCAAAAACCTCTTAGCGGGGAAATATTTATTGGTATTTTTTATTAAGTTTACCGACAAACTTTAGGGGAAATTATCTAACAAAAAATAAGAAAAATACTTTATATGAACGTATATTCTAAACGTGTTATTTTTGAAACTATAGGATGTTAAAATTTAGGAAAAACCGTTTTTACAATTACTTTTTTATAAACGCAGATATTTTTGGGAAATTTGGGAGACGTCTTCTATGCTTTAAATGACATATTTTGACGTACAAAAAATTTCTGTCAGTGTCGTTCGTAAGGGATTTACTGCAAATATTTTTTAAAACAAAAAGGTACGCTACCGCATTTTTCTTAAAAAAAAAACATACAAAAAATAAAAAGGAGTAAGAGCGTTATTGCTTTTTACTTTTTTTGCTCTTCAACATTTTTTGGCCTTTAGTATTTATAAATACCCAATCTTAGTATTCATGAATACTAAATGTCCGAATATTTGTTTTCTTTTTATTCGAATAAATTCAGTATTTGAATATTTTTATTTTACGGTATTCATATTTGTATTCGAATACCGAATTTCAGTATTCGACCCAACTCTGGTGATTGGTTAGTTGTTGTCAACAAACAATACAAGAAAAAGTATGAAAAAATGTAAAATTAATTTTATTGTTACATCTTGTGCAAAACATGTAATTAAAATTTCGCCTAGGTCATAAGAAGTTTGACCGTTACTTTCTTAAAACATTGAATTTGAGTGACTGAAACAGTATAGATATTTATACACTACACCAATATGGTCAAAATTTTAACTAAAATGAGGTAGACTTAGTAACAGTTTTTTTTTTGCAAACAAAGACTACTCGAGTTCAGTCTACGTACTGACTGAACTGGTATAGATTTTGTGAATACGCGTCCGGCCCATTCACCCGTCCGTCTCTGGTGGATGCGTACCTTACCAGGACGTCTCTATTTTCAACAACCATAAAAACAACATTACTAAACTTTCTGTGTTTTTAATTTAACATTTTTTACTTACTTTTTGCCATGCCATTCTTTTAATTCTATTCCTGACATAATCAAGGGTTCCTTTCACACGTGACGTTGCAAACAAATTTCAAAAACACATACGCCAAAATCTTGTTTTATGTCCATAAAACATAAAGTTTAAGTACTTTTTGTTTTAATTGTTCCCGCAAAAAATGTTAATCTGTTTTAAAGCCAAATAATTTTTTTAACGCCAAATAATCATTATTAAAAATAACCATACGAAAACTTTGTTTCTTTGTGCATTTTAACAAGACATTTTTAGGGTTTGTGGCGACTAAAAAAATAAGCTTTTCTATTTTGTTTCTTGATAATTTATTGTTTTATTCTTTTTTTCCATTAACTCTTTTCCTACTTGCTCTTGTTTCTTTTTATTTACATTTTAAACCTTGCAGTAATGTAAATCTGTAATTTATTTTTTGCACATCCCTGTCTAGTTTTTGTCTATTTAAATTTTTTTCTTGATTTTTTTTAGTTTATAGGTTTTGCATTTTTGTACGTTTTTAATGTTCTTTAGTACACATTTATTTAAGAAAAAAAGGAAAAATAAAATTGCCAGGACATAACTCTTGCCCATCGTCGAGCTGTCGGAGATCTATTACTCTTTTATAGATACTTTTACGGCTTCTGCTCCGACAAATTATCCAGTATAGTCCCTCCACTTGCAGCTCTCAACAGAGAAACGTGTGGTGCCGCACGTATGCATCCCTATACAGTCCAACTGGAAAGGTCCTGAACTTCCCATTTCGTTAGTTCTTTTATTCTTAGAGTTTCTAGAATGTGGAACCTGCTGCCAGCGGAAGTCTTTCCTTCTCTCCCAAATCATAAAGTTTTTTAGTCCCGCGTTAACAAACTTCCTCTTACCTTTCTTAAGAAACCCACGGTACGTCAGTATTTAGGCTTTTAACCTTCCTGGATTGTCCAAAGATCAAAAAAGCTAATATTGCTGAAAGAAGTGGTATGAACGCGACATATTAAAGTTATCAAATAAGTTAACTAGCGGAAAGTTATTGTGGAAGTATCATCAGTGCCGTATTATCCATTAGGCTGACTAGGCTACAGCCTAGGGCGCCATGAAAAAATAGGCGCCAGACAGGGGAGTAATAGGCGCTAGACAGGGAAGTTTCTAAAAAAGATTTTTTGTCATTAACACTGAAAATAGGCGGTATGGAGGTAAGGACCTTTTTTTTTGCTCTTCAAATTTTTTTTGTGAAAAATAGGCGCTCTGGGAAATCTAGCCTAGGGCGCCTCATACAGTTAATACGGCCCTGAGTATCATTACTTAATTTCATTTTTGTATTTCAAGTTATAATTTATACAGTTTGCAAGAAATTATGGCTGCCATAACTATTACAATAAAAAACACTTCTTTAGGAATAGATGTTTGGAAAAAACTAAAGAAAAAATATTGCCAATGCTTTTAGTTTTGGCATAATTACACGAGAAACAAAAGGACATTTTTTATAAAACATTCAAATTGACTATCGTGAATCTTGTTTTTTTTACAGCCTACCTTGGAAGTTAAATAAATTTGTAGTTGAAAAAGCTCTAGATAGAATTGCTTTTTCTTAAAAGTAAGTCCATGCATCTCATGCATTTAATATTTGTTACTATCTAAAAACAAGATGTACAATATACCGTGCATTTCAATTAAAACGAGTGACCCCCCATAATTTGGTTATTTGTACACTTATAAAAAGTCCTGCATACGTCAATTTTTATTTTTAAGGGACCAGATTTTTGTGTCAAAATTTACTTATTCACGGTTATCCCCTCCCCTACAACACAAACGTCCAAAAGTTTAAATGGGAAAGGAAGTCAAGTGGTACAACATTTTAAAGCTCCTGACGAGTACTTTATAACCCTAAAATATAAACTCAATTTCTTTACCTACTACAAAATGGCGATACTTTAAATATTACCCAAATACCTGATTAGGATGGCCGCGTTTCCAATACTAATAAAGTTAGAAGTACTTAATGTGGTAATTTCTTAAAGCTTTAAAAAAATTAAATGGTAATACCAGTGATAATATACAGGGTAGGATAAAAAGTGTATATTTTTTTAACAAAGCATCCTATAAATTATATTATCAATAAAAATATCTTTAAAAGAGCTTTAAGAAAATACCACATTGAGTACATCTTACTTTATTATTTCGGAAATATGGCCATCCCAATCAGGTATTTGGGAAATTTTTAAAGTACCGCCATTTTGTAGTAGGTGAAGATATTGACTTTTTATTCTAGGTACTCGACAGGAGCTTTAAAATGATGTACCACTTGACCCCTTTCCCATTTAAACTTTTTGACTTTTGTGTTGGTGAGGGAGGGGATAACCTTGAATAAGTAAATTTTGATACGAAAATGTGTCCTTAAAAATAAAAAGTGTACAAATAACCAAAGTATGGGGGTAGGCTCGTTTTAATTGAAATGCACTATATATTTTTTTAAAGTTAATATTACACCTTAACGATATGTAAAAAAAGGAGTTATTCAAGGATACTTTATTCTTGCCTGTAGTCGGTGGCGTACCTAGAGGTATCGGGCCCGGAAAGGAATGCAAAGTTGGAGCTCCTTTTCAGTTTTTTTTTTAACGATTTTTCGACAAGCAGTTTTCATCTTCATAATTGGGCCCCCTTTACAACCTTAAATAATATACTTTGAGAGGGTCAGGGCCCCAATTTTCCTAGTTGAAAAAAGTTGACAACCAAAAAAAAAATTGTCCTTACCCTCCAATATACTTTCGGGCCCCCTTGTTGTATTGTGATACATACATACAAACATTTCTTTGAGGAACCCCATTTGGGGTCTCAATCTAACTGGGGACCCGGGCCGAACCTCCCCGCTCGCTCGGTACCCTAGTACCTGTGGTTACTTCTCTGTGAAATAGCCAACTTGTATTTTTAAAAGTTTGTGACTTATACCAAGAAAATGTTTCTTTTTATGTCATTTATGTCAGTGGAAAGAGATAGGGCAAAACACAAACAGGTATTTTTTAAAATTCCGCATTTAAAATATCCAGAAGACATACTTTTCAGGTTTTTTTCTTGTAACGACTGTACTTCTTTGGGTATTTTCTGTCAGTACCCCTTTATAAAGACTATTGTTTTGGAAATATTGACAAAAGTTTGCTTCTTTCTAGTGGAACACACTCGGTATATTTAAAAATATTTATCTTTTTCAAACTTTTTAAAATATTCGTCACTACCTATGTGTTTATTTTGATTAACAACAAAGAAATTCCCAATTATCATAATTTACATTCAAAATTTTTCGGTAATTGATTAGTGTAGTAGTGCTAAGCTTAAGATTTTTAAAATTTAATTTTGCCAATAAGCTTATTAATATATTTTTTCTTATTGTGTAAGTCTAGGTAGCAAACACTTTTTTGAGGTTAATTATTAATTGGTAGATATGAAATATTTTTCTTCATTTATTTTTAAAAAATTATATTTTGGTCCATAATTCAAAAACAATAATCTTGAGAGAAATTCTGACTATGCAACCGCATTCTACATAAAGGGGTATGTATGATCCGTTTTTACCATTTTAATTTGTTGTTAGTCTTAAATACAAGGGGTACCTAAAAATGCAATATTTTCAAAGTCGCCTTGTAGCTCGGGAACTAAGGGAGCTATGACGGCTTTGTTTAAAGCTTATCATTTTTAACAAAAAAGTAGCTTAGGTTCGCGAAATCCGCAAGGTTCTGTCTTTATTAATAACTGAAATATGCTTCAGTTGCAACAAAGTGGGACATCCTTTACCGGGTAGATTTTTTTTGGTTGGGACTATAGGGTATAGACTACACAGTAAAAGAAACAGAAAACTAAGGTATGTGTCCAGTTTTCCTTTTTAATTTGTACTTTAATGGCGCAATCACTTTATCGCCTATTCAATTTTTGAAGATTATCATGATATTACTTGGATATTTAGGAAGATAGAAACAAACTTTTAATAAGAATGTTTTATAAGTTCTCATGTAGAACCCAGTGGCATATCTAAAATAAATATAATTATTTTATTTTTTGAGATATTAACAAAAGTTGCAATTTCTTAAATGGGACACTTTATATCTAAGGATCTCAAAAATTGTAAAACTTTATATTTTGCTTTGTTCTAAACAGCCAAAATTACAAAAAGTAAAAAAATAATAGCTGGCCCTGGATGGATTAAGTCAATATTAATTTATTTTTTAGACTATGTATAGTCCTGGCGGAATACCTGATTGCAAAAAAAATGTTTCTTTACAGCAAGCTATTGGCACAGAAAAATATCATATATAGTTATTTTGTATGTGCTATTGATATAGTTATGTTAAGTGCATCATAATTTTGTAAGAAAACACTTCCGAACCAAAATAATGCGTTAGGGGGTGAAGGAGGGATGCTTTTTAGGGGTAAAAATGTTATCTTTTACCAACATAGTTCGATTAAGCTAAAATTTCGAGCAGATATACTCTGTACCATTCTTAATACTATACTTAATTTTTTCATCAATAAATATTCAGCCGTTATTATGAAGACTTACTTAAAAAAAAATTCAACGGCCATTTTGATTTAATTTGTTTTATCAAAAATGGTCCGCTAAGGCCTTTTTATTATTATTTTTTTAACTTTTAATAAATGCGACAAAAATATATACTTCAATTAAAAAAATTGAAAAAATAAAATAAAAACACAAATTGGACATTTTTTATTATTCTCGTACATTGTGTTATTTTCCTTAAAAAATTAACACTTATTATTAAAATTGTAAGTTTTGAAGAATTTTTGAATATTTTGAAAAGTTTAGAAACATTTTTAAAAGGAAAATTTTGTTTCATTTGTTCTCTTGTAACACCAATTCTGTGTCACAATGTATACCTGTAATCCAACTTTCACATTTAAAAATGTTTATAAACTTTTTAAAATATTTAAAAATTCTTTAAACAATACAATTTTAATAAATAGAATTAATTTTTTCGACGAAAATAACACAATGTACAAGTATAATAAAAAATGTCAATATTTTATGTTTTTAAATATTTTATTTAATTTTTTTAATTAAATTATATATTTTATGCATTAAACAAAAAATATGAGCCCTTAGCGAACCAATTTTGATAAAAAAATGAAATAAAAATTGCGGTTGAAAAATGTATTTATATTTTTTTAAGTAAGTTTTAATAATAACGGCTAAATATTTATTATTGAAAAAATATAATATATTTGGAATGGTAAAGAGTATATCTGCTCCAAATTTCAGCTTATTGGAACTATATTTGTAAAAAACAAAAATTAAAAACCGAAAAAACAGTTTTCTCCACTTTCCAGAAACATTTTTGAGGTTAGGGTAAAAATGGTTAAGACATAAGGTTTTTAATGTTGACAACTTTTACATTTAATTTTTTAATTATATTTACTGTTCAGCTTGAAATTGCAATATATTATTTTTACCCCTCACCAAAGATCCGCATTATTTTGGTTCGAAAGTGTGTTTTTTTTACAAAGTTGTGATGCACCTAATAAAACTTCACCAATAGTTTGCTGTAGGGCAATTTTTTTATGACCTTTTCTGCTGCTATTTCGCCTGAGCTATATTAGGATGTGCCAAAAAACAAATCGCTCTCACACAAAAATATCTCAAAAACGGTCCCAACAAAGCTATGTAAAGCGCACCTCAAAATTCAAATTTTAGGAGGTTCTCCAAGTTTTTTCGTCTAAATAATATGAAAACTGGAGTTTTACTACTTGTTGCCCTGCAAGAATAAGAAAGTCTTAAGCAATAAATTTGGTACAAAAGGTTCTATCGTTTTGTTACTATCTTAAAAATTAAAAAGTTATGAATGTCCGAGTAGAAAGACGTAATAAAAATCATTAAATTGTCAGAATCACCCTTTATCTTTTAAACCAATCAAGTTAGCGTAGTTTTGATAACGCCATTAAACCAAATATTAAAAAAAACCGGGACACTATCTTAGTACTTTTTTATATCTTACCGTTTAACCTATACCCTATATTCCCAACCAAAAAAACATGTAGCGGTGTCAAGTTAATTTACACCACTCTTATCGTACAAAATAAATAACTATATTAGTTTGCTGGGCTAATTCTGTAGTTTCTAAATCAATAATTAAATTTTTAATATCTCTTAAAATATACCGGGTGGGACAAAAGTATGATTTTTTAAATGGAACACCCTGTATAATAAATCACTAATAAAAAGATCTTTTAAAAGGCTTAAAAAATACTACATTTAATATATCTATCTTCATAACTTTTGGAAATATGGTGATCCAAATCCAAAGAATAAGTGTAAATTTCAATTATGTAGGTAAGTTATAGGTGTAAATATGTATTATGGAAATTACTGCCTAATAATTTTATTTTTGGCCATATTTCCAAAACCATTAAAGATAGACCAATAAAATATGGTATTTTTGTAACGCTCTTTAAACGATCTTTTAAATGGTGATTCATTATACAGGGTGTTGCATTTAAAAACTCATAATTTTTGTCGTACCCTGTATATCTTAAGAAAAAAAGAATGCTGTTAAAAGATATGGATACTACAGAATCTTCCTAACAAAATGGTGTTTATTTTTTTAAAGGATAAAAAATAAAAAATTAGGGGATGTAAGTTTAGTACGTTTCTAAGGTAAATTAAAAATTATTCATCTGATTTGCATGGCCATATTTCTAAAACTAAGTGAAATAAGTATATGAAATGTGGTATTTTTTAAAGGTTTTTGAAATATATTTTTAATGATGAAACAATATATGGGTTGTTCCGTTAAAAAAATCATAATTTTTTCGTACCCTGTATATTTTAAGAAGTAGTAAAAATCTGATTAATTATTCAAAAACTACAAAATTAGCCCAACAAACTTAAATTTTTATTTAGGTTATTTTGTACGATAAAACATAAAAAGTTAAGGGGGTGTAAATGTATAACTCGACACCCGGTACATATCTTGCAGTAAGTAGGTATTTCTTTTTTTTGTCATAAATATGTTCTGAATTCCTTAAAGTGCTAAAAAATTGTTCTTTATAGAGTTTAACAATAAATGTTCTTTTAAAACTAAATATTTAGAAAAGAGCTCATAAATTATATTTTCTCTGATGGTATGTTTTATCAATCAGATGCGCCAAAAACTATTTTAATAGAATTATTTTAAATTAAGAAAGGTAAAAGTCGTTTACCTTTATACTTAACTCTGCTTGTTTGCATATTTATATCATTTTTATTAATAATGAAAATAGAATAGTAGGTACCTTTTTACCGGAAACTCAGGTAAATTTATGTGCATAATCCTTCCCCTAGTAATATTTTATATAGTGCCTGGGTTTTCATAAATATGAACGTCATCAAGATTCCATCTACCTAAGTACGTATAAAAGTAAACTTCTTGTATGCTTTCGTTAACACAAAGACTACATAATGAAGGTAAAACTTATTTAAGTGTTAACAGAAAATGTGTTATAATGTGCAAATTTTTAACAGTTAACCCTTTGAATAGTGTGGTGTATAGAGTGTCTTTTTTTTGGTTTGGATTATAGGGTTTAGTCTACATGGTAAGAGATGCAAATGAACTAGATAAGTATTCCGTTTTTTTAGTGTTAATTTTCTTTAAATTCTACGTAGAATCCAGCGTATCTAAAATAAATATTGGGGCTCCAATTTTTGATTTATAACCCAAACTTTCCCTATTTTTTAAATAGCCTATTTAAAATAGGACATCCTGTATCTCAGTATTTCATAAAAATGTATTTTCTTGGCGAATACAACAATGTATAATACCTCATATTTTAAATTGTTCTAATCTTCTTTAATTTATGTATATCATGTTTATTTAAACCCAATTAAACACAAATACTAAAACATTTATTAACCAAAACAGTAACAACCACAAAAAATAGATTTGTTTATAATAGTAACTAAACAAATATCTTAAGTATTAAATAACTTTTTGCGATTGTGTTTAATCACAAAATATGTTGAAATGGTTTCCATTTTGTTCAATGCATTTTTAGACTTAGCTTGTAATCAAACTAATTGCGATATATGTAGATGTAAATATTTGCTATTTTTTTCTATATAATTTAAAAAAACTTAAATCAAATTGGGTAGTTTAATTTCATTCCATGTTTTTTGACATCCCATGAAGGCCTATGCGTAAATACCAGAGTACCGTGGATATCGGGTTATTTAAGCCGATTCCCACCAAGGGGTTTTCACCCCGAGTAAAAAGTGCTTGACTATTGACGATTCACACCTGCGAGTCATGGGTAAAACTCGTGCGTTTCCACCCGCCAAATTAGGACTGGTTTAAGTGTTCCCTATGGATGACGACTTTTTAACAAAATTCTCTACATAAATTAACGGTTGGTACTACCAAAAGTTGTGATTCAATTCAAATGTGCATGTATATGATTTTACCCGTGTCCTTGAAAAACCCCGACAATCAGCTGTTGGGTATCGACTCATGCGTCACGGGTGAACACCCCTAAGTTGGCATCGGCTTTTAGATGGCACTGCGCCACGGGGGAGACAAAACCAAATATTTACATTTATATCGCCATTACTTTTATTACAAGCTAAGTTTAAAAATCATCGAACAAAACATTTAAACACATTTTGTAATTAAACACAAGTGCAAAAAAATATGAAGTACTTTTTTGGGTAATAAATGTTTTACTATTCTTGTTAAATTGTTTTTTTTAATATTCACACCTTTTAAAAATAAATGAATAATATTGCCGTGGTCAACTTTTTTATTTATTTTTTTGTATTTTACGCTGTTTAGAACAATGCAAAATACCAAGTATTGTATACTATAGTAATCGCAAGAAAAAAATGTTTTTTTTAATACTTAAATACACGGTGTCCAATTGAAAAAAATGAGAGTTTGGGTTATGTTCCAAAAATTAAAACATTTATATTTATTTTAGGTACGCGACTGGATTCTTCGTAAGTTTGTTTCTATCTCCATAAATATCCAGGTAATAAGACATACGTAATAAAATTCAAGGAATTTTCAGAATCGCCCTTTCTTTTCAGAACCATCTAAGTTCGCTCGGATCTGATTACGCCATTAATGTACACACTAAAAAAGGGAATGAGACACGTATCTTAGTTTTTTTGTATCTCTTACCGTTTAGCTTATACCTTATAATCCCAACCAATAAAAACACCCTTTACAATGATATATTCAATTTTGTTCTTTTAATTTATAGGTATACATATATCTGTTAATTGTGTTTATAGTGGTTGTGATCGTAGCTGGATCGCCTCAAAGTAAGTATTTAATTTTATTAACCCCAATACAAAAAAAAAAAAAATACTGAATACATTTCAAAATTGGCATATTACTTTGTTTTTGTATCTTTAGCCAACATAATAAAATTATTAATAATGTGTTTAAATATTTTATGACACAAAAAGGAAAGATCTTCTTGCCAAAATGGAAAAAAAATCAAATTTTTGATATATTGAATACATGATGTTCACTTATTTAATTAATTAACATTAAAATTTAATTAAAGATACCTGCCTATATTTAAAAGTTGATAATAAAAAAATGAAAGATGTTAAAGTGAATTTTTTTTTATGAAACTCCGTTTTTTTGTGCTTCCCTCTAAAAAAACAGTAAAATATGCATGCTTTCCACACAAAAAAAGGTAACTATACTTTTTAAGAATTACTCTAAGCCACATTTTTGGGATACTTGCATTTAAGTCTATTAGTGCAAACCATAAACACTATTCACTTAATATTTTCTTCTATATTTCGGGTAACCTGACAATGGATGCTATTTTTTATTTTACCCAAAAATTAGGATTTTTACAGATTTAAAATTGAAGCATAAAAATACACCTTACGCCATTTTTTCTTTTCATAGAAGTTATAGCGCACACAGAGGAATCTTTTCAATTATTAATTCTGTGAAAAAAAGTTATTTTTGGTTAAAAGTTCTGCATGCTCCAATACCTAATAAATTTAATATCAAATTTTATTAGTTGTTTACAATGGATTAACCAAAAATGTAATTTTTGCCTAGGAGTAATATAATTTTAGTTAATAATTTTTATTATTCTATAATTTTTGCACAACAATATTATACCTAATAAATATCGCTACGAGCAACGTTTCTCAGATATTTTAGATGAAACGTTTATTTCTCATAAAAAATCCTTGGCATTCCTTTACGCTTTATTTGGGACAACCGGTTTTCTCCCAAACGTCTGTACAAATTAGTATTAAAACTTCCTTACGCCAAAATATAACAATTTTACCCAAGTTGTGTTAGTAAATAAGTTGATCGTTTACGATATACAGGATATCTAAGTAATATATTAATGGAAAACAGACATTCTGTATCTTGCAAACCACCAATTTTTTGACTAAAGTAATAAACATAGATCGTTGTATTTTGGTCCAAAAAATTTTTGGCAGTATTTTGTACAGACTTTTGGACACTACCAGGTAGCCTAGATAAAGCGTGAATAAAAGCAATAGTAAACTTTCGTATAGAATAAAATGATATTTATCAACTATATCTATTTTTTACAAAAATATCGAAATATAAAAATTCTATACTAAAAATGCAAAAAATGTTAAGGGTAAGGTAAATTACGTTAGAATGTTGTATTTTAATCCAAGGAATTTGTGGTAGAATTTTATATAGACCTTTTAGAGGCATCCTGTATAAAACTTATCAAATTTCGTCGTGTTTAATCTAGTAATATTTAAAATGTTATTTTTTAATTCAGGAGGAGGGGGCTGGCAGTCTAGCCGAGGAGGTGGATGGCAGTCTAGCCGAGGAGGTGGATGGCAGTCTGGCCGAGGAGGAGGATGGCAGTCTAACCGACGAACTGGATGGCAGTCTGGCCGGAGTGGTGATGGTTGGCAATCTGGCGGTAATGCACAATCTGGATGGGGGCACCGAAAGGTGGTAACGCCTGGGGATCTGGTAGTCAAAGGCAAACTGGATGGGACAGGACAGGAGGAGGTTCTTGGGGATCTGGTAGTAGAAGGCCATCCGGCTGGAGCGGAACAGGAGACAATGGGGCATGGGAATCTAGCAGAGGTAATATAGATATTTTTTTAACCAACAATTTTTGTATTATTTTTAAAAATAAAGTGTATTAATATTTTTTAAGGCAGCATTTCTTATGAAATATAATATTTGTATTTATAAATCATTTCAAGTATGATAATATACCGGTTGACACAGAGTGTTGTTACCTCCTTATTCTTTTTTTTTTAGTTTTTAAGATAAAGTTATAGAAATTTCGAAGCTATATTATAGCATAAATTAACATTTTATGACAATATCAAAACTCAAAATCACTTCCGGTTTAACCGAAAGTACTATCAACTTTTCTATTTCCAATATAAGTGCAATTTTTTTCCTATATTCGTATTTTCTGTAAAATTCTCTTTTAATTAATATATCATACAGGGTGTTTCCTTTTTAAAATGGCACCCAGAGAATACTTTTAAAGAAAATCAAGTACCGCCATTATTTTTGCTTTAAATAAATTTTTTGCCAAGTAGGCTGCGAAAATAAAACAATAACCTATTTTACTTTTACAGGTAATAATAAATATCATTTTTTAAAATAAATTACTTACATTTCGTAATTTCAGTTTTAAATGTAATTGATTTGAAATTTTTCAAATTATTGAAATGGAAACAGCCCTATTTAATTTAATTTTTAAATTTTACACTTAAATCTCTTTTTATTGACATATCACAACACATTGTTTATTTTCAAGATGGCAGCCATAGATTATTTATTAACGGCATTTAAATAACTAAATTTATAAAGATTTATGGCCGCCCGCCATCTTGAAAATAAACGATATGTTATAATATGTCATTAAAAAGGATTTTAGTGTAGAATTTAAAATAAAATAAAATTGGGATGTTTCCATTTACAATGTTTCAAAAATTTTAAATTGTCTTCTATCAATTACATTAAAAATTTAAATTATAAAATTTAAGTGAATAAATTAATAAAATAAAATATATTGTCAACTGTGAAAGTAAAATAAGCCATTATTTTATTTCCATAGCCTTCTTAGCAAAAAGATTATTTAAAGCAGAAATAATTCCACTACTTGATTTTCTTTAAAAGTATTCTCTGGGCGCCATTTTAAAAAGAAACACCCTGTAAATTATATCATAAAAAAAGTATAGGAAAAACGAATATAAAAAAATAGTCACTTGCATTTAAAATAAGAAAGTAGATGGTATTTTCGATTAAACCGGAAGTGATTTTAAAGTTATGAGAATGTCAAAAAATGTCAATTTATGCCATAATAATACTATTAAATTTTTATCACTTTTTCTTAAAAACTAAAATAAAAAATTGGGGGTAACAACAACCCAGTATAAGGCCAACCTAACGTTAAATGTAAAAAAACTTCGAATTATTTAATAAAGTTAAGCAAAATTTTGTTCAGATTGTTTATTGTAGAAATAATATAAAATTTAAATTACAAAAATAACTATGGAACCAACTAAAGTGCTTGTCTAAATTTAGGACCCCTTCTAACTTGTTTGGTATTTTTTCATGAAAATTTGAGTACTTTAGTGAGACAACATAAACTAAATTTTAGACAAAAAAATTTCAAAAATAAATGTCAAACTGACAGCTAGGCGGCATTTTGAAAAGAAAAATTAAATGGAAAGGGGTGTCTTGTGGCACATCATTTTAAAGCTCTTGACGAGTACCTTAAAATATTTTGAATGTGGACCTTATTAAACCCCGGGCTTTATATGCCTTAGGTACCTTATGATATAATTAATTATTGCATAATAGATTTAAACTCACCATCGAATACTAAAACCACATTTTTAACAGCAAAGAAAAAAATAATTCTTTTATAGTTTACCTTTATTTTATTTTTTAGGAAATCAAGGATGCTCAAGAGGATAATAATTTTTTTTTAAGATTGAAACTACATGATAAAGATATTATACAGGTTGTCGAGTGTTACCATTTTTAACTATCCTAAAAGATCTATAGGTACACCGAATATGAACTGGCAATAATTAACGTAGAACAAAAATGCCTTAAATACATTTAAATAATAATTGTAACCAGAACTGCCAAAAACGGCTTACTGTTTTAATTTCTACCACAAACAATGTAAATTTTTTATTTTTTACAATTGATATATTGTTAAATAAATTTAAATTACTAATAGACCTTTATACTTAAAATGTGTTTTATTTTAAACAAGAAGTTGTCAAAAATCATGTTTTAATTAAGTACAATGTTGGATGTATGCATAATAATGATTAGTTTTGTTAATTATTGTAATATAATTGACAAAGTTGATATTATAGTACAATAAAAAAATATATTAATTTTTAAATTCGTACTTATTATTAAAACTCTTATGACACTAACTGCCTTTTCATATTAGCGAAAGACGGAAATACGGGCGACGGATATTAGTGTCATAACTTTTTTTGTTTTAGTTAATTATACCTTTATCATAAAATTTTTATTATTCCATATTTTTTGCACAAAATAGGAACACATAATAAATATCGCTACGAGCTACCGTTTTTAAGATATTTTAAGTGAAACATTTTATTCTATATAAAATTTTGACATTGCATTCATTTACGCTTTATATAGGCCACCTGGTAGTGTTCAAAAGGTCTGTACAAAATGCTACCGAAAATTTTTTGGGCCAAAATACAATGATCTAATATATTTCTACTTAGTCAAAAGGTTTCTGACTTGCAAGACACATGGTGTCAAATTTTTCGTTAATTTTTTTACTTGGTCACCCTGTATTTCACAAACGATACATTTTTGAACTAAGTCAAATTGGGTTAAATTGTTGTATTTTGGCGTAAAGAAATTGTAGTGCTAATTTGTATAGACCTTTAAAAGAAACCCGGGTGGCCTAAATAAAGCGTAAAGGAAATTTTAATAAAATGAAAATGAAATAAAACGTATAATCTAAAATATCTTAGAAACGGTCGCTCGTAGCGATATTAGTCAGGTATACCTTTTTTGGCAGAAAACATGGGAGAGAAACAATTATCTACTAGAATCATATTATACCGAGAAAAAAAGTAATGACACTTTAAGCATAAGCAAAGTTCTGCAGGTGGCTCCCTCTACATTTTACAGCAAAAATATGAATAGCTTTTGATTCATTTCTTCAAAAGAACCCTGTATACTAAATTTTGTAAAAAACTTCATTATTAAATAAAATATTTAAAAAACACTAAAATAAAATATAAACTTTGACACCCTGTATCTCGCAAACGATTAACTTTTTGACAAATGTTAATTGCGTTGGATCATTATATTTCAGCCCAATGAGTTTATGATAGCATTTTGTACAGACCTTTTAGAGACACCCTGTACAGTGACGCCATAAATATTGAACCATATGAAAATAAAACATTACATACCGAGGTGGAAAGTGTTTTATTACTGTTAAGAGAAAAGGAAGGTTTACAAAGGCGCAGCGAAGTAAACCATTTCTCAAAACAGTAATGTAACTTTTCACCGAGGTGTGTATACCATCGTTGTATGAAAACCTTTTAATGCAACGATACTATTTTATTTACAACCATATTTTTTGAAATCCTCTTTATTTTACTTTTTAATCAAGCAGGTCTCAGCCTCTCAAAATTATCTTGAATTTGTCAAATAATTACGTCACCAGTCATTTATTTGCTCGTCAAGATATCGCATAGATGTCAAAAATATTAGACATGTTGGCAAACTTTTCACCCGTGGGATGAAGGAAAAGGCAGAAAAGTAACAATTTCAAAATTTTAAAAGATCGAAAATGTCAACAATACATACATGGTAGAAAACTAAAAAAAATATTTTTGTTAAAAATAAAATAATAAAAATCTTTGCATACACCGCAAGTCACAAGACACTGATCATTAACAATAAATTTTAAAAAAGGTTTAAAGCTTTGTTATTATTAAAGCATTTAATTAAATTTAGTTTACTTAAAGAAAGAAAAGTAAATATTTGCATCACATGCACATCATTTCGGCTTATAGAGAACGCCTTTATTCTACAGATTTTTAAATTTATTTTTTTGTTTTTAATCTGTGTTTAGAATTATACTATAAAAGGTTTCTAACCATAATCCCCATAAAGATTTAATTTTAAACATTTTAATAGAGAATTATAAAATAAATTTATATTTTTATAAGGCAAAATAAAATGTGGATTTTTTTTTAAAGTGGCTTTCAAATTTTAGCCCTAATGAACGAAAAAAAGCAACAATTTTCGTGAACTAAATGTACATAAATGTATTAAGAGACTGGACATTTTTTTTTAATTTAGGGGCAATAAGGTTTAATTAGGACAGTTAACTTAGTTCAATATATTCTCTATACGGGGTAAGTTAAAAAGTAAGTTTGTATGTCCAATTTTTTGTCTGCTTTAAAAATACGATATAACATTTAATTCTAAACAAGTTTTCTTGATAATATTTTTTTATACTTAAATAAAAAAATAAATAAAGGTAGTTTTCTCTTATGTCTTATGTCGTTAATTTTCACCTATCGTGTAAAGGCTATGATTTATTTTAATTTAAAATAGTATTTCGTGAGTTTTAGTGTATCCAGAGATTTTTGTTAATTTTTTGTTTTTTTTTTTGAGAATTTAAAAATAAAAGAGTTTTCCACATGGTTCAACATTTATGGCGGTAACTGTATTAATTATAAATAAATAATTTCTTATGTAAGAAAAACTGTTAAATAATGCACACATATGTCCCAAGCAGCAAGCTGACGTCTTATTGACATCTCGTTTTAGTCATTTTTGGTCACATTTGGTCAGCAAAGACGTCATATGATGACGAGAAAATGACGTTAAATTGGCTTCTCTAAGTCACAGACAAAAGACGTCCCGTCAATGACGTCATAACGACGTCTTTAAGATGACGTTTTTTCCTATTTCAATTTTATAAAATTATTATAGTCTTATTTTTCTGTCACATGATATTGCATACAAATTGATGACCCACAGTGCCTCGGAATACACGAACAACACTTCCTCAATATACACCCCAAGCAGCAAGCTGACGTCATTATGACGTCGTTTTTAGTCATTTTTGGTCATTTGTGGTCGTAAGACGTTATCGGACCAAAATTATGACGTCATTTTACTAACGTGTTTTTGACGTGGGTAAAGTGACGTCTTTTCGACGTAATTTTTTTGTTATACTAGCTCATTAAAATCTAATGACGTCATGTTTAGAAAGCCCGACAGAAAATTTTTGTGACACTATATGATTTGTGTCAAAATCCAACCGGAATAATATATGACAGAAAAATAAGACCAATAATTTTAGTTGTCATCACGTGACATAACACGTCCATCCAACACCGTTTTTATGGTAAGCCTATCAACTATCAGGTATGTTTACATCATAATTAGAAATATAATTATATAAAACCAAATAGTATCATTTTAGCTTTTGAAAAAAAAGTATAGACGTCAATTTTCGTCATCTTAAAGACGTCATCATGACGTTATTAATGGGACGTCTTTTGTCTATGACTTAGGGCGGCCATTTTAACGTAATTTTATGACGTCTTTGCTGTCCAAAAATGACTAAAAAGATACTTTCTAAACTAAAGTGCTCCGTGAATCACATGCATGAATGCTAAATCAAAAGTATAGGAATGCGGAAAGGTCTTCTAAAACGCAAATTACACAGGTCAACAAAAAAAAGTAGTCTCTACTGGGTACCCGACAAAGATTTTTACGTTAACACAACTGAAGTGAAAACAAGAGGTCAAATTTTGCTGGTGCCAAAAGGGGGCTAGCATTTTTTTTCAAATAGAAAGGGGGTTATGTAGCTAGCACCTTGTTTTAAAGGTTCTTTGATTCCTTACTTGACGCTACTTTGTTTTTGTAAATCAGCGTAGTTGCTTCTGAGTTCTATTGAAATTTGGCTTAAATACTGTACAAACAGTGCGGTTTTAATAATATTGGCTTGTAAGTCTGGAACGGCTGGACCGTTTTTTAAAAATAAAAAAGAGATGAGTAGAGTATCAAAGGCATTTAAAACAAGGTGGCACATAATCCAATTTATGTTTGAAAACAAAATATCCGGTGCCCCCTTGGCACCATTAATTCGGCGTTTTTGCAGTTTGACTTCATATTCGTGTTCAGCGGGAAAAGATACGTAACCAGCCATTTACCTATAGAAAGAAGCATTAGTATAAGAATATTTGGTTGCTCTAATATCATTGGTATTGGGGCAACAGTTCCCAAGTTATAAATAAAATAGGTTTTTTAACTCCATTTTTGAAGGTCTTCCTAAAGAAGCGAAATAATTTTTTTATATATATGAAGTACTAACAGAATTTTAGCTTACCCTATCACCCCTATCATTTTTGACCGCACTTTTTTGGACTACAGAGTGTATGTGTATTTTTAATAAAGTGTATTGGTAGTAATTCATTCGAAAATATTTATATAATATTATAATTTAAATTAATATTTTATCTAGCCGACCAAGCGGTCTTAAACGTTAAAATTAAAATGTTCATGTTTTTGCTGAACAAAAATTACATTGGACACCAAGAACAATGCTAAATTTTTGGTCATCAGCTTGGACGCTCGCTTCGTGGAATTGACGAACAGTACGTATAATTTGCCGCTTTATAAATTCAACCAAGCCAGCGTCCAAACGTCCAGTTTATTTTACAAAAAAAAAAGAAATATTGTCGGTGTCTATTTAAAAGTATTTTTTATTTTTAGGTTTTGCGTAAAATCCAATTATTTTTTTTTATTAATAAATCATTTATAGTCTGACCTTGACAATATATTGTAGAAAAATATTTACTCGTAAACCTATAATTTGTTTACTTTAGAATGAACTAGGTATTAAAACATTAATTATGATTTGATTTCCCTCACTTATACTTATTTTTAATAGCAAAATAAAATTATGTGAATATTTACTAGGCATACCACAATTATATAAATTACTGGAAAATAGCATAACAATGTTTTAAATAAGAAATGTGCTATTATTAGTAGTCCATGTTCAGATGGACATACTTTATTACAAGATACCTGTGGAGTGGCATAGTCACAGGGAGCAAAGAAGAGCGGCCGCCCCCTTGACTTGCCGCTCTTTTAACATTGAAATAATAATTTTTAAAAAATTAAGTTATTTTTTTATATATTTTTACACAACAAAACATTGGCCATTAATAATTGTTCAGAAAATTAAGTCTGTAAATCAAAGACTACCATTAGGTTTTATTTTCAATACTGATTTTATTGTCTTCCGTTTGTTGGCTTTTATCAGAAAAACGGCAATGGCAAGGATGCTGCATTTGATAATTTACATTTTTTTTAAAAGAAATAACAATTGCATATTGATAGCCCACATAAGTCTCTATAAACAGGGTGTCCGGAAAGGTGAGGTCAAAAATAATGGGGGTGATAAAGTAAGCCAAAATAATGTTAGTACTTGATATTAAAAAAGTTTTATCGCCCTTCCTTAAGGAGTTATTAACCTTAAAAGTTAGAATAAAACAAATGTATTTTTAAACGGTTGCCACGATAGAAGTGTTATTTGGGCATTTAAATTAACTTATACCAATGCTTTTTTGCTTTTTTTCATGGATAAATGATGCGCAGTAAGTCATAAATATACAGGGTGAGACGAATTTTTACCTTTATTGTATGCATTTTTTACAGAGGTGAAAAATTTGAGATTTTAGTTTGAACGTGTAATTCCCTCATCATTTTTGCACAAAAAGGTATACTTTATTTAAGTCGATATCTTGGACCGTTTTTAATAAAATCGCATATTAAATACAGACATACTTCCATTTTGTATGTAATAATTAATACGGTTTATTTAATTTAAAAATGTTTTATATTATGCTAAAAAATATTTAAACTGGTAGGTGACCTCGACCACCCTAGATGGCAGTCGTTATCCCACCTATCGGGCATCACCGCTCATTATAAGGATCTTAAAAACAAAGTTTTTTTAAAACTGAAAACGTTGGCATATTCAAAAATTACAATAGATTTAAGCAATCAACGCAGTTTTTAATGAAAATTTAAATGTTACCGACACAAGTATGCGGTCAGATAGACAATCGAAAATTAGGAACATATGTGCCTTTTTAAAAATCAATAGTTATATTTTAAAACCAAAACCTGTTTAAATCCACCCCGTAGATCCACCATACAAATATTCTTGTAGAAATTTATTTTTCACCAAACTTGACTTTCTATAAAAAGACTTTTTTTCGTACCGTAAATAAAATCTTGTACTTTGGAAATTGGCCACATTATGGCCAATTTCCAAAGAACTAAGAACCCATATAGATTTTTGCCCCTCCTAAAAAGTTGAAACAATTTAAGTTACAACGTTATTCCAACTGACTCTACAATTTTAGAGGAAGAGCTCTCGGACTAAAATATTTTACTCGCATCTCTATTTAATTAAGCTGCGTCTCTTAATCATAGGTGTAATTGTTTATAAGCTGTAAGCTCCAGCCTTACCACCGTATTAAAGATAGTGGTGTTGATTTGTGCTTTTTTAATAAGCATACCAAATGAGTAAAAGGTACGCACCATAATAATATAAACTCGTCCGATAGGATATTAATGTGAAGTGTTTTTGTGTATTTTTTTATTATTTAGTCCATGCTTCTCACTAATATTTTTAAAGTTTCTCTAAGTACAAAATTAAAAACAAAATGTTTTTAAAATTTGAAACACGGAAACTAACGATGCAATTAGAATATCATTTAATTTGACTCTTACCTATACCGAAATGTCAACTGCTTTTGCTTCTTAAAAAAACATGATTCACTTTAAAAATTTGTTTTGTTTTGTGCAGGGATCCAAAAACTACAAAAATGTTAAAATGAACCAAGACAAAACTGCCATTATTTTTAATAGTTCAGCAAAATGTTGAATAAAAAAGGGTATTAAATTTAAATGAATATCCAATACCTAAAATTTACAATAAAATATATTTTTTAGTGTCATACTTTTTTTATTTATGTTTTAAACCTTTTTTACGTCATTCACCTAGTTCTAATAATTAATATAATGTATGTCAAAGTTTGTCAAATGTATCTATTTAAATAAAAAAATGTAAAACCAGGTGAGTTACCTAAAAAAGGTGTAAAAAATAAATAACAAAAATATGATACTATAAAAAAGGTTTATTTTCTGTGAAATTTTAGACCTTGCATCCCCATTCAATTCTAAAAACGTTTTTTTACATTATTAGAAATGAAAGCAGTTTTGTCTTGGTCCATGTTTCCATTATTGAAGTTTTTGGAAACCCTGTACAAAAAAAAACAAAACATTTGTTGTAGATCTTTTTATTGCCTACAACTTTGCCTTTTAACTTTTTTCATGGGACATGGTAGTTTTGCCTGAAATCGATAAAAACCGTATTTTTCACTTAAACCTCCTCTCCTCTCCCCCTTCCCGACCTTAAATCGCTTGGATTTTTTTTTAAATTTTTGCAATTTTCTCTACCTTTTACAATGAGTTTTTTACTAATATATATTTTTTTACTTTTTACGTTTTTTAAGGGCTTCGGCATTAGCCTAAAAATATGAACAGAATATAATAGATTATACTCAAAATACGATTACTTTGTGGCCTTATTTGTGTTATTATATTATTAATAAGATTAGTTTTCCGTCATTGCTGTCAATAAAATACAAAAGTAATAAGAACATTGTTAAAAGTTAAACATGATTACCTACTTTTTCATGACCTACTTTCTAGCCAATACCAATAATATATGACAAAATATGCAATATCTTAGAAACGGCCTTAAAAAATTAAGTGAGATACACTTTTCAAAAATATTTTCTTAACCATTTTAATACTAAAAACAATGTTTACAGTATTTTATTTAAAATTTCCAAAAATAAATAAACTAATTAAAAATACGTCACCTTGGGAAAAAAATGAGTATCATATCTGCAGTCAGCGTAAAAAGTGGCTGTGAAAATGATCTAACAGAATAAAAGAAATTCTAAAAATAAAAAAGTTATATAAGATTTTATAAAAAAACGCAAGAAATTAAGAAACAAGTTGTGGCGAGTAAACGATAGCGAATTGCGTTTTTTACCTGTAAGTTTGACTTAAAATTTTTGGCTAGCAAATGGGGCTCAGTTTTTTTGTAAAACATAGAGAAACATAAGTTTTCTAAAAAAGCCTTGAATTTGTTTCACCCTGTACATTGTCTGCAAATATTTTCATATGTATTTGGCCAGGCGACGTATAGCCACGATTTAAATGTTAATACCATTATTTTTGTCACCTTTGTTTTCCAAGGACTGATGGTCATTTAACCTTTTTTGATAAACCAGCTTTTGCTAGTTCATTTACCTTTTTAATAAGTATTACTGTAGTAATATCTTTCAAGAAATTTTGTTCTAAAATTTCATTTAGGCATTTTGTCTTGACTTGTTTCAAGCTTTAAATTATAAATTTAAAATGACATTTAACAAACAATTCAATATTTTGCTAGGCAGTCACAAATTCAAATATTGAAAACATTTCAATTTCAACCTTGACTAGAATTTGTAACTGCGTAGAAAATATTGAATTATTTGTCAAATGTCATTTTAAATTTATAATTTCAAGTTTAAAACAAGTCAATGTATTTACAACATTAGGCTGAATATTATATTACCCGAATCAATTGATCACCTTTTTTAGTAGATTTTCTTAGAGCACTGATAATTTACATATTTAGATAAAACTAATTTTACGCACCCCAAAAGGAGGCTTTTAAAAATATTATTGATATTAATGTTATGGATACTGGATACTGCTTTGTTTATGGCGTTGCTGCAAGGCAATTGCCAGCTCTATGTGGTGGGAAAATCTGGATTGTCGAGCTATCCGCTCCCAGAAATTCCGGTTTAAAATATTCAAATATTTAAATCAACAACAGCGATAAACTTCTGAACATGCATAAATTGTGACTGTCAAGCCAGGGGCTGCTATTGGTATCGCGCATAATCGTCACTTTCACTACTGACGTTTTTCCACAAGGCGTGCGCACCTCCTCGACCATACGAGGACACCATGTGTTCAACACCAAAACGTAAAAACCTCAGGATTTAGGAATCTTCACTCACAGCGCTTAGCCCCAGAAGAAAGAAGCCCCAATTTAGCGTGAATCTTTTCTCGATCCCCAAGGGTACAGCTACGCTCGTACGACGCCTTCAATCGCCTACCCGGGAAGTCTATGTAGACTTCTACGTAAACGTGAAACGCACTACTCGAAGACCGCGGAAAGAGTGATGTAATGGATATAATATTTATAGCATCAATAATTTTATTTAATTTCTTCTTAAAATTTTTGAATAAAACACCTTTTACAGTTTAAATTAGCTTAAATTAAACTAAGCCTTTTAGCGCTCTTAAGTTTGTACTATTTATTTATTTTTTTAATGATTCTTTAAAAAAGATTTACTAACTGGAGATCGTTACTGAAAAAGAAGCCAAGCGCCAACACCTTAAAATTGTTTTATAAATTTAAACACTTTCAAACAACTATATTAAAGCTTTGTTTCGCACAACAAAAAGTTATAACTAGTTTTAACTTTTTCTGTTAAAAAACTCGTTTGGCATCATCAGTGTAATTCAAAACTAGGTGTTTGGCATTTAGTCCTCGTTAAATCTACACTATTTTTGAGGTTGTGAAGTTGGATAAATTTTATTAAAACGCTTATTCTTGTCAAAAAGTCTTTGGACTACTCGTACGAACAAGGATAGAGAAGGAGTAACCCAAATATGTAGAAATAAATTTATTTCCTTTTCATTTAGAAAGAAATAGTTTCTTGTGTCCCTTTGACAGTAGGCCACGTGACCGGAATCATTTTTATGCCAAAAAGTAGTTTAAGGGACACCTTTTACCCAAATTTTACCTGATCTCGATCTCTTGACCCATTCAAAAGATAAAGAGGGAGGGGAGGACTTTAAATATCCTTACTGTATAATAAAAACTCATTTTTGATATTTATGATATTACAGGGTCTCCAGTAATTCAGTCGACAAATTTTACAATAAAAATTATGAAAAAAACTTCATATTATGTCCTAAACATCTTAGTTCTTGTACTACGGAGTGTTAAAAATTAAAAATATATATTCTTTTTTATAACTAAAAAAATATTTTTAAAATACCCATTTAGTTTGGAACAAATTTGATCTCTAGTCGCATCTTTATCTAATATAATTAAAGAATAATAAATAATGAAAGTGATTTTTTACTGTAGAATTTAATAAAAGCGATACAAAATAAACAAGCCAAGAAATAGTTTTTATTTCGGTCTTTATTTATTTACTCGAAAACCGAACATAAAATAAAAAAAGTCAAAATATTCAATTTTTATCAAACTAAAGGAGAATTTAAAAATAGATTATTTTAAGTATTTTTTTTTGCAAATGCAATGGCGTACCGTTTTTCCTTAAAAAATATTTACCTTAACCCTTTGTGGACGCCACTGGTATTTTTTTCTTCTATGCCAAAAATGTCTTTTGATGCATAAGGGGTGTCCCACAATTTTTTAAAATAATTGAAATGGTATAAGAGTTATTATAAAATACCATATTTTCTTTTACTTTTTAACATCTCATAGTATAAAAACTAAGACGTTTAGTAATTGTAATTCATCTCTTAAAATTTTATTGTAAAATCATCTCTTAAAATTTGTCTTTTAAATTACTGGACAGCCTATATACATTACGCGTTTTTGTTTTAGGTTTATATCTACTTGCTAATAGTAACTACTGTTGCTAGTCATCCGCATTGTAAGTGTATAGGTTAATTTTCCATTTTTGTCTTTTCATAAACCCAAAAAGCATAGTAAATATACTGGGTGTCTCTAAAAGGTACGCAAAAAAGCTACTACAAATTACCGAGGCTAAAATATAATAATCTAACCCCACTAACCTTTGTTATAGTCGGAGATACAGGGTATCAAAAATGTATTCTGGTTTTAGTATTTTTTTTGTATAAATATTGTGTTATTAATATTGTCACAATATTTGGCCTAGGGACGTTATGGTTATCTCTGGAGAGCACCACTTGCAGTATCTTGCACAAATTAAAAATAAAATATTTTTATGCCAAATTTGTATGCTGCGTCCAGACTTGCAACAATTCGCCAAACATCCACCCAAACAAACCAACCTATTTGCGCGCCCCTTTGATGCAAAAACCGACAAGTTCTGAATCACCGCGGAATCATTCCCCAAGCCCTTGGAACCACGTGAATTCCGTCCACCTCCGCGCTATGAGTGGCTATGTGGCGCGCTATTCAGCGCGGCGAATTGTTGCAAGTCTGGACGCAACATTACATTCCATAAAAATCTTATTTTCTAACATATTTTACAAAAAGAAGTTTAAGTGATAAAAATTGATTTAAGCATTAGTTGGGGCATTTTAAACTAAGATGCTAATCTTAAAGAGTGTAAATCGTTAGGTGATTTTTGAAAAAAAAGTAGAAATAAACCTATGTCCCAAATGTCTTAACTTGTTAGATAAAGAGTGTTAAAAAAGCTTTGTATTTACAAACTTAGTGTGTGTTGGTGTGTTAAAAGTTAAGACATTTATGACGTTGGCTTATTTGAACTTTTCTTCGTAAAATCACCTAAGGATTCCAACTTTTATTCGAAACATCCTGTATATCTTAGACCTGGCCAGCCAGGAAGTCATTTTTAAACTCATATATCTTAAAAAACGGCGGTTTAAAATAACTTTTACCACGTTTACCTTTTTAATGTAAAATATATATAAGTTAAAGAATTTCCATTTTATTATTATAATGACATACAGAGTAGCTTAAAAAGTTATGTCGTTTTTAATTCGTACAAGATACCGCAGGTGGCGCCCTTAGAGTTTACAATAAAATTAATAGCAGATTTTATTTCTTACCTTCCAAAACTCCTCTTTGCCAAATATTGTAACAATACATCTATTATCGACAAAATTATCTATAAAAACTAAAATCAGAATACATTTTTGACACCCTGTGTAACCATCCACTTTTACACTAAAGTAAGTTGGGTTAAATTGTCATATTTTAAGCCTTATGAATTTGTGGTAGCTTTTTTCCGCACCTTTTAGAGACGCTCTGTATATACCGGGTGTAAAGTTATACATTTATAACGCTTCTTAATTTTTGTCTTTTATTCTTTATAATTTATATAAAGATCAATTCGTAGGGTTAATTTTTTAATTTTTAAATTATTTATCCGATTTGTATTATCTTTTAAAATATACAGGGTACGACACATTGGTTTTTTTAATAAAACACCCAGGTAGATATATTACGAAAGCTTAATAAAATATTTTGAATACTCGTATTTCCAAAACTATTAAAGATAGACATATTACATGTGTTATTTTCGTAAAGTTCTAACTAATATTTTTATTTTACGGTAAAAAGTAAAATAATTAGGGGATGTAGACCTCAACCTTTACTTAGTTAATTAAAATAAACATTATTTTTAAGATTTGGAAGGCTATATTTTTAAAACTAATATAGATAGATATAGTTAGGAAAGTTAGGGTAACTTTTAAGTATTCCATGTTTTATTAAAAAAGTATTTAAAATGGGTTTTTCAACATTAATTTAAAATTACTCAGTGTGCGGCTATTTAGGTGTAGTAAGTGAAGTGCCACTTCACCAAAAAGAAATATTAAAACATAAAAACACTATTACTTTATTCAATTCATTTTTCTCATTTCTATTCCTTATTTGTAAAATTCGCCATGAAAAATCTAGCATATGAATTAACCGCTGGCGCGAGTCTCTTTTCTTCGCTTTCGGCAACGCGACATCGCAATCCGCGATCAAGAAGTGTATTGCAAATATAAAACGGACCGAAGTATACACCTCAATGTGTACTTGCCGGCGGCCAGAATCGCGGGTGGGAGTATCAGGTGTATTGCTTGGTAAATTGCTAGCCTTAAAAAGATAGTAAGCAATAAGGTTTTGGTCCTTTCGTTGGTTTTCACGTATTATTTTGGTTGTTTCCGTTTAAGTATTATTCGCGACAGTGATTTTTCACAGGAACAAATTAAAGGACAGTACAGAGCACTTCTCTATAAAATATTAGATCATATTTTGATGGAAATGGAAGTAAGATTCGAAGATTGTTACAAACCACAATTTCGTTGTCTTGCAGATACTGCAAAGTTTGGCCAGTATAACCAAATTTTTTCCAGTGATTCTTTTCAAAAATTTATTGGAGATATATGCCGAATCATTTTCAAAAAATCAGCGGCTCGAAAATAAACTTCAAATAATATTTGCTGATCAAAGTTATAGAAATATTTCATTGCAGCAGTTAGTGAAACAAGTTGGCGCAAATAAACACATTTTTACCGAGGCGTATAAACTTTTTTCGCTAATTTTAACGATACCGTCGACAAGCGTGTCAGTGGAACGGAGTTTTTCTTGTCTTAAGCGTTTTATAAACTTTCTTAAGAAACACTATATAAGATAGACTTTTATCTTTGGCCAATATTTCAATTCAAAAGGAGCTTCTACAGGAACTGATAAAAACTGAACCATTTTATGAAGATATAATTGATAAATTTGCTGCATTAAAAGATCGAAGGATTGATTTGGTGTATAAAATTTAGGAAAGTTTAGATATTAAGACTTTTTACTTAGACTTTTGATAGTTGAGTATTTATAATTTTGCTAAAATGGTGAATGCGCTTTTTTTCACTTCCTGCACTACACCTGTATTTATACCCGCGAGCCGCCACTGAATTACTTTAAAGATTATTAAAATAAAATAAGTAAAGAAAAAATAAAGTACTATACAGTGTATCTACAAAAGACTGAAGTCATATGGAAAAATCTTTTAATATTGATTTTACGAAATAAATTTATGCTTTAAAAAACTTGTGCATAATCAAAAACCTAAAAAGTAACCATCATATGTCAAATTGTGTCAATCTTTTACGAGGCTGTTTTTTTTGCTAATAATGTCAATTGTTATACAGAAAAGATGTTAAGAATTAAAAATTACTTTTAAATATGTAACTTTGTACAATGTACAAAAAAAATATTTTTTTTTGCGTTAATGTTAAAAATTTAAGTTTGTACATTGATGCAATATATTTTATGACTATAAATGTCATAGGACAGTATTAAATACATTTTTAAGTTTATTGTTCCTAAAACAAGAAAAATGTACAATGAACCAATGTGCAAACTGAAATTTTCTCGATTTTCACAAAAAAATATTAGCCAAAATACAGGTACTTTACTTCTGAGTAAAAATTAAATTTTTGGCCAAACCTCGTAGATGATTGACACAATCTGATGATTGTATTTTAGGTTTAGGATCATGCAGAACTTTTCATAAGGAATACCTTTTTTCGAAAAATTAATAATAAAAAAATTCCCATGTGACGCCAACTTACGTTGACACACTGTATGTATTTGCTTTTCCTAAATGTCTTCAGGTTAATAAGTTTTCATATTTATTACCTGTAAAGTTTACCAAAACTGGGGTAGATGTACAGTTTGTGGCCACTTAAAGCAATTTTTCAAATATAATCATACTTAGGGATACACATATTAAATTGAAAGGTATATTCTTAAAGTTCCTTAAAATATATTTTTAATTATAATACAATATACAGGGTATTTTATTAAAATATTATATTTTACTATCAAACTCTTGAAGATGGCCATAGTTTTGAAACTAATAGAAATTGGATATAATCAATTGTGGTATTTTTAAAAACTTTCTTAGAATTTTTATTATAGTAATAAAATATACAGGGGGTTGTATTAAAAAACATCTGTGTATTATATCTTTGATATAAAAGTTAATGAAAAAAATTTAAGTACACTGGTGGCGCAAAAATCTATAAAACTTTACATTTTTTATCCCTAATAACTAATAAGTTAAAAGTGTCTAGCCAAATTAACAAAATAAAAAAACAGACTGTATCTCCAAAACGAATTTATTTTAAAAGTTGTAACGGAGATCTTTTGGTTTACACAATACCCTGCATGGATAACAAATAGGCGCCACCCTGTAAAATAATAACCGAATTCTAAACCTGTGAATAATCTTACATGGTAATAAATCAATAACAACTATGGCCAAAGCTGTATAACATAAGCATAGTCAAAAGTAGCACTTATATATTTTTGCTGTACCAGTTGTGGCCAAGGCCTATTTTATTCATATCTTAGGTGTTTATTATTATTCAAAGGCTATTATGTTTTATAATATCTATTTTATTTTTATAGATGGTAGAATGCAATCAGGTTGGAGTACATTGGGAAGTAGTAGTAGTGGTGGTAGTGGCTGGGGTAGTATGACTAGCGATGGAGGTGGATGGGGTACTGGAATGCCAATGGGCTGGGGTAGCACGGTAGGAGATACCGGTGTATGGGGTAATGACATGCAAATGGGTTGGGGAAGCCCGATGGGTGACGGTGGTGCATGGGGTAATGAAATACCGACTGGCTGGGGTAATATGATGGCCGGCGACGGTGGTTGGGGTAATGGAATGCCAATGGGCTGGGGTAATATGATGAGTGATGGCGGTGGATGGGGTACTGACATGCAACCTGGCTGGGGTAGCATGGGCACTGGTGGGTGGGGATCTGGGGGTGTGGGAGATCAGTCTGGCTGGATGAGTTTACGCTGAGTGGCAGAGCGATAGCCAATGCTAATTTGGAAGAGGTAAGAAATAAACAAGAAAATGGTGCATATTCAGTGTAAAATCAGGTTTATTAAATACATTTTGGAGAATTATTAAAAAACAACTCAAAATTAAAATTGGAATTAATTAACTAACGAAAACAATAGAAATTAATTCTGACAAAAAAAGTGTCTAAGTTTGCGTCATATAATTTTTTTTTAAGTTTATTTTTACGAAAAACAGTTATTCTTAAAAAACTTCTGCATGGTTAAAAACCTAAAAGGCAACTATCAGATCTGGGTTTGGCCAGAAATTAAATTTTTGGTCAAGAGTAAAGTATCTATATTTTTGTTGCTAACCTATTTATTAGCAAGATAAAGCTTTTTTTAATTTTTTGTTTTTTGGTAGCAATGAAAATTTAAGTTATTATATTAGTGCAGTTTATTTAATAATTATCAATTTTATTAAACAATTCTTAATAAACTGTTTACATTTACTGTTAATAAAACAGGAACAATGTACAATATTTGTACATTTAAAAACCTTTATAGTGACATAATATACAGAGTGTTCCGTTTTAAAAAGTTTATCTCTTTATTTTTCTTGAGCTTTGGTTTTTCATTTGTTTTTTTTTTTTGTTATGTTTAAATGATAATAGATGAAAAACTAAGTATAGAACTTTTATACAAGAATTTTTGTTCTATTCTTTTTAGTTATAAAGTGTTTGTTTCTTGTAAACAAACAATACTTCATATTTAAAAGTGTTTTTTTTCTTTTATACAATTTTAATTATTTGCAAAAATATATTAATACATAGACACACACAGTACAGTATATTTAACAACATTATTGATTAAAAAACATTATTTTTTTAAAAAGTTATTTTAATTTTTCAGGAAGTACAAAAAAATGGACAATTATGGACCTGCTTATGATATTTACACAAATAGACGTCAAACAATACCCATTATTTTCCTTACTCAATTTATTTTTCGATTTTAATCTATTGATTTTTTTAACAGTTAAATAATTACAATAGTAACGCCAAGTAGCAAAACTACTAATAAGTGAAATAACGTACGTACTACTTTTTATTAATAAGCAATATTTATAATTAATACCTAAAAAAATAGTAATTAACTGCCCAAACAATATATTCTTAAGTAAGGTTTTTAACGTAAGTTAAAGTTTACGTTAGCATAGTCAGTGCCAGATCAAGGATTTTATTTTAGTAAAGAGATCTTTGGAAAAAGGAGACCCAAAAATATTTAAATAATTTTTGTCCGAAATAAAAGAGCAAAAAAACAGTCTCCATCTTTAAAATCGCGCCCTTTGGGTAACTTTGCGCTTTTTGCGCTTCTATCTATATTTAATAAATACAAAAATTGATCTGGCACTGATCGTAAGTAGTCTTCAACAGTTTTATACATTCTGGAGTATCTTATATACTATTTACTAGAGATAAATGCATCTTTTATAAAATGATTGTAATAAGTTTGTATCCATAATTAAAACAAAATGTAACCGTACATATTAGGTTCGTAATAAAATATTTTAAATTTGAATGATTTTTATTTTTTGGAAAAATAATGTCCAATACTATAACTACCAACACAATACTTTCTTTAACATGATGCCTGATGGTGCGTTTGTTCTTTGTATTGCTAATTACAATACATTATTACAATTATTAGATCTACATGTTATGGCTTGCGTGGTCCCTTGTCCCGCATAAATGCCCTAATTTGGAAAGAATCCTCCTTAGGGGGCTGATGTTGGCCCGATGTAACACTGTATTGCGTATAGTGCGTTTTACGGCTGTTTCCGCTTACGCTTTAACTAGTCCAATTAAATAGAGCCTGAAATCACAATTTGGGGGAGTGAATGAATTTTTGACATAAGTTACTTTAAAGTGTCTACAAACAAAAAATATTAAAAAAATTTCAACCCCCGGGGAAGGGTGGAAAAAATAAATAAAGTGTTTTCTTGCAATTACTTTAAAACGGTTGGAGCTACAAAAAAATTCTTAACACAAGTTGTAACACTAAAATAATAAATTAAAATGGTCTCTACCATTTTTTCCCCAGATGACATTAGGGTTGCTAAAACTTAAGGGATGATAATTTCAATTAAAAAAATATATAACTGTTTAACAAATTCATGAATTTGCATTTATTTTTGACATAATTACCCTTAGAGAGTCTACAAACGAAGTGTAGACAGAGATTTTGTTTCAACCCCCGGAGAGGGGTTAAAAAAATTAATGTGTTTTTGGAATTATTTTAAAATGGTGAGAGTTAGAGAAAAAAGTTTTTAACAAAAGCTGTAGTGCTAAAATTCTACATCAAAATGGTCCTTATCATTTTTTCTCCAGATGACATTAGGGTGGCTTAAACTTAAGGGATGATAATTTTAATAAAAAAAATATCACTATTTAAAAACTTCATGTATTTGCATTTTTTTTTGACATAATTAACTTTAGAGTGTCCGAAAACGAAGTAAAGAAGATATTTTGTTTCAATCCCTCTGAAAAGGTGCTGAAAAACGAAATAATTGTGTTTTATTGTAATTATTTTAAAACGGTTGGAGATAGAAAAAAAGTTCTTTACGAAAGTTTTAGAGCTAAAAATTTTACATCGAAACATTCCTTATTATTTTTTCCTTAGATTATATAAGGGTGGATAAAACTTAAGGGATGAATAATTTTAATTAAAAAAATATATAACTACATATTTAAAAATTCATGTATTTGCATTATTTTTTGTCATAATTACCTATAAATTATCTATAAACAAAGTATACAAGAGTTTTTGTTTTAACCCCCGAAAAGAGGTTAAAAAAATGTGCTTTCTTTGAATTACTTTAAAACGGTTGATGTTAGAGAAAAAAATTCCTAACAAAAGTTTTAGAACTAAAAATTTTACATCGAAATGGTACCCGTCATTTTTTCCCAGATCACATTAGAGTTGCTAAAACTTAAGGGATGATAATTACAATTTTAAAAAAATTTAACTGTTTAACAAATTCATGAATTTGCATTTATTTTTGACATAATTATCCTTAGAAAAATTAATGTGTTTTTTAAAAATATATTTTAAAATGGGTAAAGTTAAAAAAGTTTTTACAAAAGCTGTAGAGCTAAAAATACTACATCAAAATGATCCTTATTATTTTTTTCTCCAGATGATATAAGGGTGGCTTAAATTTAAGGGATAATAATTACATATAAAGTGTCTATAAACAAAGTATACAAGAGTTTTTGTTTTAACCCTCCGAAAAGGGATTAAAAAGAAATAAATAGGGTGTTTTCTTAAAATTATTTTAAAATGGTTGATGTTAGAGAAAAAAATCCCAACAAAAGTTTTAGAACTAAAAATTTTACATCGAAATGGTACCCATCATTT
Source organism: Listronotus bonariensis (assembly GCA_014170235.1). NCBI lineage: Eukaryota > Metazoa > Arthropoda > Insecta > Coleoptera > Curculionidae > Listronotus > Listronotus bonariensis. Next base: position 59,823 of record JACEGR010003497.1, on the reverse strand, counting down.
TTCCCCAGATGACATTAGGGTTGCTAAAACTTAAGGGATGATAATTTCAATTTTTAAAAAAATAACTATTTTACAACTTTATGTATTTGCATTTCTTTTTGACATAATTAACTTTAGAGTGTCCAAAAACGAAGTAAAGAAAATATTTTGTTTCAACCCCGCTGGAAAGGGGTTGAAAAAAGGAATTAATGTGTTTTATTGGAATTATTTTAAAACGATTGGCGATAGTGCAAAAGTTCTTTACGAAAGTTGTAGAGCTAAAAATTCTACATCGAAATGGACCTCATTATTTTTTTCTTAGATTACATTGGGGTGGCTAAAACTTAAGGGATGATAATTTTAATTTAAAAAATTATAACTTTTTAACAAATTCATGTATTTGCATTTTTTTGACATTGTTAACTCCAAAGTGTCTATAAATGAAGAATAAAGTGGATTTTTTTAACACTCCGGAAAGGTGTTGAAAAAAAAATTAAAGTTTACATCGAAATGGTTCTGGTTAGTTCATCATTTTTTCGCAGATGACATAAGGGTTGCTAACACTAAAGGGATGATAATTTTTTTTTAAATCATAACTAGTTAACTCATGTATTTGCATTTCTTTTGACATAATTAACTTTAGAGTGTCTTAAAAGCAAAGTGTGGAAGATATTTGGTTTCAACCCCCTGTATTTTATTGGAATTATTTTAAAACGGTTGGAGTAAGACAAAATACTTCTTTACAAAGTTGTTGAGCTAAAAATTTTTCATCGAAATGGTTCTCATAATTTTTTCTCCAGGTGATGTTAGGATAACTATAAAAAAACTATCATAAGTATTTAACAAATTCATGTATGTATTTGCAATTTTTTTGATATACTTACCTTTTTAAGTGTCTATAAATAAAGTATAAAAGAGATTTTGTTTTAACCCCTCGAAAAGGGGTTGAAAAAGAAAATAAAAAAGTGTTTTCTTAAAATTACTTTAAAACGGTTGGAGCTAGAGAATAAAGTTTTTGACAAAAGTTTTATAGCTAAAAATTTTACATTAAGGGATTATAATTTAAAAAAAATATGTAACTATTTAAAAATTCATGTATTTTTATTTTTTTATATATATGTATATAATTAACATAAAAGTGTCTACAAATGAAGTCAAGAAGGCATATACTTGACAGCAATATATTTTAAATGGGTAGGTTCAACCCCCAGTTGAGTTTAACTAATCCTAAACTAAGTTTTTAATAATACAGCAGTAGAAAATAGAATAAGAATTTAAATAATAATCGTCTTACACTAAACACTAACAACATAAACACTTTTTAACTTGTTTTGCGGTAGAGCCCTTTTTTTGGTTGTTCGAAAATTTCATTGTTTTAAGCCATTTAATAAAAATCTACCATTTTTCTTTTGTCAAAATACCATTTTTTTCTTCAACTTCAACCGTTTTAAATTAATTCCAAGAAAGCAACTTTTTATTTTTTTTCAACCCCTTTCCAGGGGTGTTGAAACAAAATATCTTCTACACTTCGCTTTAAGACACTCTAAAGTTAATTATGCCAAAAAGAAATGCAAATAAATGAATTTGTTACATAGTTATAATTTCTTTTAAACAAAATTATCATCCCTTAAGTGTTAGCAACCCTAATGTCATCTGCAAAAAAAATGATGAGAACCAGTTCGATGTAATTTTTTTAGTTTTACAACTTTTGTAAAGAATTCTTTTTCTCTTACTTCAACCGTTTTAAAGTTATTCCAAAAAACACTTAACTTATTTTTTTCAACCACTTTCCGGGGGTTAAAACAAAATCAACTTTATTTCTTGTTTATAGACACTTTAGAGTTAACTATGTCAAAAAATGCAAATACATGAATTTGTTAAATACTTATAATTTTTTTAATTAAAATTATCATCCCTTAAGTTTTATCCACCCTTATGTCATTAAAGGAAAACATGATGGGGACCATTTCAATGTAGAATTTTTAGCTCTACATTTTTTTTAAAGAACTTTTTTTCTATCTCCAACCGTTTTAAAATGATTCCAATAAAACACAATTATTACCTTTTTTAGCCCCTTTCTAGAGGGGTGGAAACAAAATATCTTCTTTAATTCGTTTTTGGACACTCTTAAGTTAATTATGTTAAGAAAAAATGCAAATACATGAAGTTGTTAAATAGTTATGATTTTTTAATTGAAATTATCATCCCTTAAGTTTTAGCAACCCTACTGTCATCTGGGGAAAAATGATGGAAACCATTTCGATGTAAAATTTTTAGTTTTAAAACTTTTGTTAGGAATTTTTTATCTAACGTAATTGTTTTAAAGTAATTCCAAGAAAACATCTTATTTTTTTCAACCCCTTTTCGGGGGTTAAAACAAAAACTCTTGTATACTTCGTTTATAGACACTTTATAGGTAATAATGACAAAAAAAATGCAAAAACATGAATTTGTTAAATATGTAGTTATATGTTTTTTTAATTAAAATTATCATCCCTTAAGTTTTATCCACCCTTATGTCATCTAAGGAAAAAATAATAAGAAATGTTTCGATGTAGAATTTTTAGCTCTAAAACTTTCGTCAAGAACTTTTTTCTATCTCCAACCGTTTTAAAATAATTCCAATAAAACACAATTATTACCCTTTTTCAACCCCTTTCCAGAGGGGTTGAAACAAAATATCTTCTTCACTTCGTTTTCGGACACTCTAAAGTTAATTATGTCAAAAAAAAATGCAAATACATGAAGTTTTTAAATAGTTATAATTTTTTAATTAAAATTATCATCCCTTAAGTTTAAGCCACCCTAATGTCATCTGGAGAAAAAATGATTAGGACCATTTTGATGTAGAATTTTTAGCTCTACAGCTTTTGTTAAAAACTTTTTCTCTAACTCTCACCCTTTTAAAATAATTCCAAAAATCACATTAATTTTCTTTAACCCCTCTCCGGTGGGTTGAAACAAAATCTCTTCTACACTTCGTTTGTAGACTCTCTAAGGGTAATTATGTCAAAAATAAATGCAAATTCATGAATTTGTTAAACAGTTATATATTTTTTTTAATTGAAATTATCATCCCTTAAGTTTTAGCAACCCTAATGTCATCTGGGGAAAAAATGGTAGAGACCATTTTAATTTATTATTATTAGTGTTACAACTTTTGTTAAAAAAATTTTTTTGTAGCTCCAACCGTTTTAAAGTAATTGCAAGAAAACACTTTATTTATTTTTGTCCACCCTTCCCCGGGGGTTGAAATTTTTTTAATATTTTTTGTTTGTAGACACTTTAAAGTAACTTATGTCAAAAATTCATTCACTCCCCCAAATTGTGATTTCAGGCTCTATTTAATTGGACTAAACCCCCTTACAGAAATCAACAGTAAATCAAATTTCTGTACTGGTGGCCGGTGTTGGCTACGATATTTTATGGTAGACAGCGTTTTGAAACCAGTTTATTCAGTTTAAGCGGCAAGCAGCAGAGCTTTTTACCTTACGTATATTGCAGCGGCCTGATTTAAAATTATTTTTTTATGCTAACATTTAAAAATTTTAAATTATTAGTTTTATAGAAATTTATTTTCTGAGAATAGGTATTTAGGTAATGTATTTTTTTACACCATCGAAAAGTAGAGATTTTCACGAATAAAAGGCCTACCGACTTTTTGAAAATGCCGATATTTTGACACGTGAATTTTTAATTGGAAATAAGGGTGCATCTTCGATGTTAAGTCAAAATAAGCTGAAAAAATAAATATTTCAATTTCAAAAAATTAGAGTAAGTTTGCGACTTACCAAGATATGTTTTTACCAAATTTTGTATTTTTTGTTTTCTTTTTATAAAAGATAAAAATAAAAAAACTAAAAACTTGGTTATTTTCACATAAATTTTGAGGTTATGTAAAAAATGTGTGAATAAAAAGTTGTAGATCTTTTTACTATCTACAACATTGCCATTTAACTTGTTTTCAAATAAAATTAAATTGTTTAAGACACTTTTTTGGTAATTTTTTTGACTAGATATAAACGTTATTTAATTAAGCATTTGTTGTGGTTAGTACATAATTGCTAATAAGCAGTCTTAACACTTAATTTTTAAAAGAAAAAAAATGCCCCAATGTTACTTGTATGGTCCAGGATTCTGTAGTTTAGCGGATTTTTTTTTAGAAAACTAAGCAAGCTACTGAAAAATGTAACGGACACAAAAAGTTGAATTTTTAGGCATTTCATCCGAAAAAATTATAAAACTTGAAAAAAGTCAGTGGCGGCCTTTTTTGTCAATTAAATTAGCTAAGATGCGTCCCACGCCGCCATTGGTCTAACAAATTAAAATTAGTTTGGGAATTAATTAACTTTTGTTCTAACACATACCACAGCCAAATTTTATTAAAATCGGATAGGGCATATTTAGGATATTATTAAAAACCAAATTTTCTTTTAAAAGTTTATCACCCCCGTATTTTAGAAACAAAACATTGTCAAACGTATGTTTTATGAACTTCTTTTTCATAAAATTGGCTCAAGAATATGCCCCTAGATTTTCTTACCACACTTAGGAAACACCCTGTATAACGAGGGTGGCTCGAGAGAGCACTTGATTTCAAACATTTAAGTACCACATTATAGGTGCTTTTTAAGTAGCACGTTTTCTAGAAACCACTTAATAAATTAATGTATCGTCTGTCAAAAAAGTTATGGCCATAATTTTGCAAAGTTTACCCAGTACGGAAAAGTAAAAAACAAATGAATATAACGGAGAACCACAAAATGATTAAAATCGAAGCTGTTATTGAGGACTTTCATCAAATAGTCTTTACTGACTTGACTAAAAATAGCTTTAGAGGTTTTAAAGATGTTTCGGTAGAGTTTTTACTCGGTTTGTGAATACGAAGTTTTTTCTCTTATCTTTCGGTTTAAAATCACACCTTACAGTTTTCTGTAGAAAATTGAAAAACATATTTGTTTTTAGTTTAATTGTTTAACTCTAAATTTTGACATAGAATTTAATTTTCTACAACATTAAGTTTTACAATTTTGTTCTATTTTTAAAAATTAAAGTTGTTTGTCAATTGGAGTAAAATTTTGTATATTATATTAGTTTTGCACCATGAGACCAGATATTCTAAAATTTCGTTTCAAAATTCAAACATTTTTGGTCTTTTTGTCCTCTTATAACACATATCTTGGGACACACTGTACATTTAAGAGAGTAGTATGAGATGATAACCACTTAACTCTACTACGCCATCCACCGATATGACGTGTTATTTATGTTTTAATCGAAAAACGGTTTAGTAGACTTTTAAATAAACACCCAACTTAATCTAAAATGTTAATCTGATGTTTAATTAATAACTTAGTCAAAAGTAAATTATCATTAGTTTTTTTATAGAAAAATAAAATTATGTTAATATTTACCTGGTAAAACAACAATTATACGAAATTTATAGAAGAAAACATTATAAACTGGTATATAAATATCGGATTAAATAGTCCAAGAGAAACTAAGTGTTTTTATTAAGTATTTTATCTAGAAATCGGTAACCCATCTGTCAAAATTGTAAAATGATATTTCAAAGGGTCACACAGACACAGGATGCCTCAAATATAAGACATTTTTAGGAGATGAGTTTATTATTTTGCAAATAAAACGTAGACAAATAAGGCGGATTCATTGAGCTGAATATGTTCATGACTACACTTGACTACGCATCCTTATAAGGGCAATGGTCATGCATATTTAGTGAGTAGTCCCGACTGCGTAAATAGAAACCCTACACAAATTCGTCCGACCAACTGGACTAGGATTTCTAAGCAGTTAAATACCAGAAACCCTACTCGAATTCGTCCGTCCAACTGGACTAGGATTTCTAAGCAGAAAACCTACTCGAATACAGCTTCAGATCTTGACGTATTTGAGTCGGGGGTTTCCATTGTTTATTTAGCAAAAAGATTTGGAAATACTAAACTGCTGGACATTTGAACGGTTTTAGGTAAAATTTTATAATTAATTTTCTCAAAGTTTATAAAAAATATTTTAGTGAGGTTTTCGGCAAGTTTTAACGCATTGATTATTATCTATTAGCATATACCACATTAGAGACAGCTTTGCCGCACAAAAACCGTATGGCAGAGAGAAAAACCGGCCTAACACCTTTCTCTCTCACGATCCTGACTATGTTTTTTACCGGACCACCGCGGAATTTAAGTGCACTCTTTCAAATAAAGAAAAGACATTTTTAAAATCGGCCCAAAATCGCCGAAGTAATCGCGTAACATACACACAAAAAGAAACCTACAGGCGAATTAAGTACCTCCTCCTTTTTGAAGTCGATTAAAAATTATATGAAATATGAGCTTGTTGTATACGGGATGTTTCCTAATTGCGGTAAGAAATTTAAAGATGTATTTTTATAAAAAAAAGTTAATATAATCATAGGTTTGCAAATGCTTTGTTTATAAGCTACAGTGTGTTAAACTTTAAAATAAAATATATTTTTTTAATAATATCTAAAATATTCCTTATTTGATCTTAATAAAATCTTGCTGTGGTATTTGTTATTTGTTGTGATACGAGATTAATTAAGCCCTAAATTTATTTTAATTTCTTGAGACCAGTGGTGGCGTGGGCGTGGGGGCATCTTAGCTAATATTATTGACAAAAAAATGTGCGCCACTGACTTTTGTTTTAACTTTTATATTATATATATATATATATATATATATATATATATATACATATATATATATATATACATATATATATATACTTGTGTGTCCGGATATTTTTACATAGCTGGCCGAGAGAAAAAATTAAAAAATTAAGTGTTATAATTTCTTATTAGCAATTATGTAACAACAACAAATACTTAATTTAATACCGTTAAGTTTAACAAATTATATTATAAAACGTGTTTTTAAACTTCTACAATTTTTTGAAAAGTTTAACAACCTGTATCTTGAGAATGGTCCATTAAAGGACACAATGTGTATATGAACTTTTTTGTAAAATTGGCCTAGAAATACACCTTTAAATTTTCTTACCGCAATTAGAAAACACCTTGTATACATACATAAATAAATAATATCAATAAGTACTGACTCTTTTTTAAATAAAAATTATGCTGTATTGAAAAACGGTTTTTAAATCTTTTTGCTAAATAAACTACGAAAAACCCTACTCCAATTCGTTATGATCTGGGCTGTATTCGGGTAGGTTTTCTGCTAATTAACTGCTTTAGAAGTCCTAGTCCAGTTATTCGGGCGAATTCTAGTAGGGTTTCTGGTATTAAACTTCTTAGAAATTCTAGTCCAGTTGGTCGGACGAATTCGAGTAGGGTTTCTATTTACGCGTCCCGACTAGGTCCAGCATATCCAATAAAGTAAAACCTATGTAGTTACAGTGCGATGCCGGTAAGTAATTTAAGAAGCGTTTCAAAATAATAAAAACTTTTTTACATTTATCTACAATGCATATACAGTGAGGTCCTAAAGCCCGTGGCTCCCTTTTCTTCTAAACCGTTCGGTATATTTTTATCAAAACTCATATCGTTAATATGACCAAGGCCTGCATATTTTGACATATCAATGGCAGCTTTAAATTGGTGTATTCCTTTTAGGGTCTAGAACCGCCCGGAACGACACCAACAGTGTTCCTATTAATTGTAGTCTATTGTATTTTTGACAGTATTGACACTCTTGACAGTTCAAGAATGGTTTCGGGCGGTTCTAGGACATAAAAGGAATACACCAAATGTTAACGTGATGGCTAGGCACCATTTTGGAATATTATTTTAAATGGAAAAGGAGGTCTTGTGGTACATCATTTTAAAGCTCTTGCCGATTACTTTACAACCCCAGAATATGAAATCCGTACTTCTGTATACTACAAAATGACGGTACTTTATTAATTACCTAAATACCATATTTAGATCACCATAATTCCAAAACTTATAAAAGGTACCTAAATTAATGTGGTATTTTCTTAAAGCACTTTTTAAAGATCCTTTTAATGGTGATATTAATATAATATACAGCAATTCCAGTCTTCACAGAAGATTACTACTAAATTCGTATTGTAAAAGATCTAATAACTTTTTTTGTGCTACTGTAAAAATAAAAAAAAATAAGGTGCAAGTTAATGAATATACAGGTTGTATATGAGCCAACCTATATCTGTATTTTTTTATTTCAAAAGTTATCCCTTATAAAAAATGTGTTTGTATCTTGGAAATGCTAAAAAGCCATCTAACATACAGGATGGTTTAAAATCGTTTAAGTACTTTAAAAATTAAAAAAATATATATTTTCTCTACGTTTATACTGACTGTCCACGGATGGAGTTAACAAGAGGACAGATGGACCGATATTTTTATATTTCAAAAAAAAGTAATTCTTTATGCATTTTTTTTTATTGTAAGACAACAGGATCCACGAAGAGAAAATGGTTATTTTGTATACAGGAATCGCAAATACTTAAAAAACATGATTTTTCTTCAAGAGTAAACTACCCTTATTTTTTACTTTTGGCAAAATGTCGTTAGGAAAATTAATTTAAAATATTGTTTGTAATTAATAAATCAACAATACAAAATTTTATTGAACGCCATATTTTAGCAAAAACGCCTTAATTATTAATTATTATTGTTTATTTTTATTAATTATTATTATTAATTATATTTGTTTACAGCTGAAAAATTGTGTTGTGTAGAAACAAATAATACTTTTGGTAGGAATTTAGAGAAAGCAGCGGTTTGAAAAGCAAATTATGTAAGTTTTTAGGTCATTTTATTATAAAAATTAATTTATTGTAACTCTAAAATTAATTTTTAAAACTTTTTGATACCCTTATAACATTAATAAAGTCTTTAAAATGCCATTTTATCCATAAAGGTAGTTTACTCTTGAAGAAAAATCATATTTTTTAAGTTTTGTCTGTATCGTGGTTGTCCGATAAACATACGGTGTGACAGAATTTTTCTGGGACCAAATATACAGGGTGTTTCCTAGTTGTGGTAAGGAAATCTAAGGGCATATTCCTGAGCTAATTTTATGAAAAAAGTTCATATAAACATAGGTCCGAAAATCCTTTGATTCTAAAATACAGGGTGTTAAACTTCGGAAAAATCGGGGTAATAATATCTTTAATATGCCTTTTGAGTTTTTAATAAGATTTGACTTTATTATTTGTTAAAACACGAAGTGAATTTAGCCATAAACTAATTTTAATTTGTGAGACCAGTGTCGGCGTGGGACGCATCTTAACTAATATTATTGACAAAACACTGCATACAAGAATCAACATTTTCCCTTCGTAAATACTTTTTTTAAACAAAAATTTTTATAAAGAATAACTTAAACAAAATGGTCCATTTGTCTCCTTGTTAACCCCATCCGTGGACAGTCTGTATATTACAGAGGTTAGTTCCTAATTACCTGTCATATTGTTTGGGTTTAATAAATATTTTCGTAGTTCCTGCGGCACTTTTATTATCTCTTGGTCTATTATTTTTCCCGCGTCTTTTTGTTTTGTTTGGTTTAATATCTTTCGATCTCTTCTATTACCAGTGTTAATCTACTGTGGCATTGAATTGATGAACATAGTGTTGGTGTGTGATTTTCTTCCTATCAAGCCTATTTAATGTGTGAAAAGGTATGAATTGTTTTAAAAGATTTATGGGAGGTTAAATGCAATGTATTTAATTTTTTAATGCAATGAAGCATCATTGTTGCAACTTCTGTGAAAAGAATTGGGCATCGATAATAAGAGTAATGATGTAAAACTCGTACCATTTTATTTTCATTAAAAAACATTTTTATTGCGTAGGTAAATATTATTTTAAGAAACTACAAAAATTAAGGTTAGAGTCATCTATAATCTATTTAAAAATTTAAAAAAAATCGATTCTGTATTTTTCTAAAAGTAAGTAAAGTAAAAGTATAGTAATTTTAGTCGATCATGGCACTCTAGATAGAATTAAAATTTATTTAAAAATTATTGTTGACCAAAATGTGTTTTAAACATATAATATTCCGACGTAAAATGGTCTGTAGAATCCAAAAAATTAAAAATATATAAGGTATTTTATTTAAAAATCCAAATTAACAAGTATTTCCGGTAAAAACAAAAGTTGTTAAAGCTTAAAACATACGCACAAAAATAACTCCTCCCTAATCTAGCCATCCTACCAAATTTCGAAGGTATCGATAAATCATCAATAACCCGACACTCACGGTACTCTGGTATTTAGGCATAGACCTTCGTGGGATGTCAAAAGATAAAAAAAAATAATTTATCAATACCGATTTAAAATTTGAAAACTCTAATTTATCTTTACAATCACACCTCTGTAACTGCAGAAGTTTTAGAGATCCCTATACCCGAGTAAACTTACCCCGCCCCGCATACAAATATTATAGTTTTTAATTTAAATGTTAAACACATTTAAAATAAATATTAAAAAAAAATAAATACGAAAATAAAATTAACCAAGATAATGGATGGGGTTTACAAGAAGACAAATAGATCAAATATTTCATTTTTCAGAAAAGTTATTCTTGATAAAAAAATTATTGTAAATAAATATGAGTCACGAGGAGAACAAATATTGATTGCTTATACAGGGTTCGCAAAAACTGCAGAAACATATTTTCCTAAAACTATAATACGGGTGTTTTTCATTTTAAAGCAAAATGTCAATGTAAACTTTTGTTTGAACAGCATAATTTATTATAATGGAGACATTTAATTATTTATAGGGTATTTAAGAAGTTTCATTAAAAATGATTTTAGTGTTATTAGAAATTAATTACTTTAACTTTTCTGATAAAATAACCAAACAAATAAAACGCTCTAAAATTAGCAACATTTTAATTTTATAATTTGCTATCAAAACACTGTTCATCCCACAATTTTATAGCTGTATACAAAAGTGATTAAAGCGTTTTTACATTTAATTTTAAGATATTGGCAAATTGTTGTTAAGTGTAATAAAAAATAATTTCGATTACACACAGTTTTTAATAAATTGCTAATTGTCATTTTAGTTAAAAATGAAGATTTAGTTTACTTTTGGTGAAAAATAATGTTTATGAAGTTTTTGCAAACCCTGTATACAAAATTAATATTTTTTATTAAGAATGACTTCTTTCGAAAAACGAAATTTTTAATCCACCTGTCATCTTGTAAACCCCATACGTGGACATTCTGAAGATAAGAGAGACAATAATTGAGACCAATTAAAAATACAATTACAATATACGATAAAAAAAAGCCTTAATGGTTACCTTACCAGTTATGCTTTAAAATAAATAGAGAAATATTGCCGTTTTGGGTAAATTATTAAATAAAGACCACCAAAAGGCGGAAAATGAATAACCTAAACAAAATGTAAACAAGAAGAATATTAAAATCAATGATATTTTTACTAAAGATAATGCAAGAACTTGTAAAAAGAAAATTTAGCACCAAGATAAAGTAATAGGACTCAGTTTTCTTCAGAATTTGCTTTTTTTTTGGTCTTGAAATATATTGAAGTATTGTCATTCTGAGTCCAAAATCTTTAATTCTCCCAATGTTGGAATTTTCAGGAAATATCATAGGTTTAAAAGTAAAAGTCATTAGGTACATGGTGTTAAAAGTATTTTTTTTTTTGAGGGCAATACATTTTGTGATTATAAATTTCATAGAACAATTTTAAATAATTTTTTAAAAATTAAATTACATCAAAAAAGAAGAATGTACAATGCATTTATGTACAAACCTAAATTTTCTCCATTTTAGCAGAAAAATTATTTTTTTCTAAATAAACAAAATTGCATATTTAAAAGTAGTTTTTAATTCCAAAATGTTTTCTTTATAATAATATTCGATATTAGCAAAAATACAGGTACTTTATTCTTAAGCAAAAATTACAGGTTTGGCCAAATCTCGAAGATGACTGAGGCACAATTTAATATCTGATGATTGTATTTTAGATTTTATAGACCATGCAGAATAGGAAATCGCTTGTTTTTTATAAAATTAATAATAAAAAGTTTTCAATATGCCGCCAACTTACGTAGACACACTGCATGTATGTGTTTCATGCGGAAAAACGATTTGTGGAGAAAATGTAATTATTTTTGTTTACGTAAAAAAATCCTTTGTTAAATTAAAAACCTTTTCCAAATTTGTTAAAAATATATAAACTGGTATAAAAGTTATAACAACAAAACGAATATTTTCTTAAAAATAACAGCCTAAAGCTTAAAAAGAAAGACGTTTAGGACATATATTCATAAATGTTTTTAAAATTTTTTATTATGGAATCACCCTTTAAAGTTTGTGGATGGAGTTACTCTCGATTCACATTAGAGGGAGCCGGAAAGTTGGCGACGGACCGACAGGTATCGAAGTATTGGAGTCTTATGAGACCTTTCACACTCTAAGAATATGGAAAGTCGGCAACTCAAAGACTCCATATAATTTTTAACACTCTGTCCGGTGAGTCGCGAGTCCGGCTTAGTGTGAAAAGAGGGTTACTGGGCATCCAATACAGGGTATTTCAGAATGTTGTTGAGAAAATTTAAGGTCAGATTTTACTACCGAAAATATAAAAGTCCGTATAAAGGTCGGGCCACACATAACCGCACCGAGCTCGAATTCATGCTGGCAAATTAATTCGGGAAAATTCAAGTGCACTTTTAATGCCCTCAAAAATATAAAAGCATTTTTGTCAAGCTAAGTCTATTGTTTTATGTATGCATATCTCAATTAAAAAAAAAACCATTTTCCTACTTATCTCTATTACTTTTTATCCAAACTTTGAGTGTCAGTGAGTGTAGTATGGGTAAAAGTCTCGGCACACATAACCGCACCGATCGATGTCCTACAAGACCCGCATCCTAGCACGACCGTGTCTTGTACTGTCTGAAACATGCCCAGCCAATGAAATCATATGTGGATCAAATAGCGCCGATGTTCCTCAAACCAAACTTTGAGTTTACAGGCGTCACCTTTTATTTCAGTTCATTGCGTATAAAAATTAAAAGTTACTGGATAAAGGTTAGTTGTTGTAAACAAACAATACAAAAAAGTAATTTAATAAGTATTAAAAATGTGAAATTCATTTTATTGTTACATCTTGTAAATAACATGTCAGTAAAACTTACGAATACATTGTTATTTTTTGTTTTAATAGTTTTTTTAAAATTTATTTTTTGAGAAATCAAATAAACTATAAACATCACAAGTTTGATGCAAACTGACTAATTCTAGATGCATTTGTTTACTTCTTAAAATGCAGTGCGGGGTATGTGATCGGACACGGAGTGGTGATATTAGGCATACAGCTCTTGAATACAACGGTACATTTTAAAACCGAGACCCGGCCGTGCTACGGTGCAGGCCTCGGTGTAGTTCTATGTTGCCAAACTTTAAAACTATTTTATTTAATTTGTAGAGGATTATTTAACGATCAGGTGTAATTTAAAGCGTGGTATAATTGACTCATAGTACTGTAATTTGATTAAATACAAAACTTTTTGAACCAGAAAAACGCACGGCCACGGACCCGTTGCGGTTATGTGTGGACCAACCTTATACATGTGTCCGCAAATTCAGAGAGAATACAGCATTAAGTCCTTTATTATTTGTCTCTTATTTACTTTAAAAGAAAAAAATCACTTAATAGCATATTTTTAGACCATAAAAGAGGCATTTGAAATTTTTTCCAATAAAATTTGGGTATATATTTTTTTATTTTTAGGTATATAACAGAACAGTAAATACTTATTTAAATAGGGTTTATATCCAGTCTAACAATTTTTACTAAAAAAAGGGTTTTTGATTTTTTTTGGTTTTTGAAAAATTTAACATCCTGTATCTTGAGAACAAAGAAAAATGCAAACCCATGTTTAAATGAATTTTTAAATAAATTCTGATGTAGAACCTACCCTTAATAATTTTTTAACAACATTCTGTAACAGCCTGTATAAGAAACCTATAAATTGCTCCCGTTTTTATAAGGCTTTAGCAAGAATTTAAATGTAAAAAAAGTTTTTTCTCTCAGAACCATATTAAATAATTTAAATTTTTCAGACCATAAAGTGATTCTAAGTAACTTTTACTTTTTAAACGACGCGACGCGACCATGTAAAGTTAGTCAAACTAAACTAGTAGTCCATAGAGAACCCCCAAAAAATAATTCTTTTTATAGTAAACTAAGATCAAGTTGTTTAAGCTTCTATAATAAAAATATGCTCTAAGTAATAAAATTGACGTAAAAAATTACCAAACATAATATATTCCTGTGGTTTTGCCGTCTTTGCTTTTTACAAATTTTAAAGAAATAGAAATTCCCAAGTAGATAATAAAGTGCTTGAAATATAAGCACTGAAAATAAAAAACCAGTTAACTAATTTATTCAAAAAATTCTTTTGTTTTAAACTTATTATAAAAATATGAAGGTTATTAAGGTAAATAATTCTGTTACGAGAGAAAAGGTATTAATTAAACTACAAATTAGTTAACTTTTAGTTATAAAGATAAAAGGCACCTTATTGGTTTTTAACACAATTGAATATTTTTAGTAAATAAACACTGCATTAAAAATGTAAGGAACAATAGGGGCAAATAAATAAGAAAAAAGTTTAAAAGATCAATAAAAGTAAGTATTGAACCAATTTAAGGCATTTTATTATTCAACGAATAATACATTAACAAAATGCAAAAAAGTAAAATATTGCGAGTTATTAAATATCGTAATTAGTTAACCATTAAAAGAACTGAAAGAAGATTATTTTTTTATAATCACTATACTCTATTTCGTTGCAAGTGATAGCAATAAAAATGTCTCGGGACGGTTAGAAGGTTGTAAACCACAGGCGCACCAGTCTTTGTGCAAAGAACAGGTAGAAATACACCGAATTGCGTCAAATAAAGATTATAAATTTTATATATAATTTAGTATGTTTCCGTATGTGCAACTGAGTGGTTATAAATTGTTAGAGTATTGTTCAAAGTATTACAGTATTGTAAAAATGGCTTCTCCGCAGAAACGCGCATGTTTCGGACATTTAACTGTAAACGAAAAGCAGATTGTTAAAAACGTATTCGATTATATTAGAAATGATCAAAGCTCTAATTTAGGTGTGGACGATTGTGTTCAAAAATGTGCGTTGATGACTGGGGTGGGAAAAGCGACAATTTACAAAATTTTGAAACAAGAAAAAGAGGGAGGTATAATTCCACCAAAAAACGACCGGGCAAAACAGAACTTTATATAACAGACGACACAAAACAAACAATTCGACGAATTGTACATTGTTCTTTCACCGAAAAAAAATACCTACTTTAGATGTCATGTTTCAAGCTCTTCCAAAAATTCCAAAGAAAATCTTTATTAATAGAGAATGGAGAAATTATCCATTGGAGGAGAGATTATTTGAGAAAAATAAAAAAGCTCCTACTGAAGGAAAGGCAATATATTATCTAGATGAGACTTGGATAAATGAAGGACATACAGTTAAAAAATATTGGCAAGATGGGAATATAACAACTGCTCTAATAATATACAGTGGGAAAAAAAATTAAAATCAATTGCCAAAGCCTGGCGCAGTCTAGCTTTATTAGCTACTCTACTGAACCAGGCCAAGGCAAAGAGTAAAAAATATAATTTTATTATTAATTTAATAAGTACTTAAAATAAACAAAGTTACCTAAAGTAAACTACAATCTAAAATGAATAAATATTAAAAAATATCATTCAGCGAGCATGCACTTTAAAATAAAACAAGACGACACGCCATCAATCATTTCATTTAAAGGAATGTTTAAAATACATTAATTGTTATGTTGACGGTCCAATAAATGCCTTTTATACCTATAGTTAAAGGTAGATAATTTAAGATATAATAATTCAGGGGTATTGAGTTGTAGTGCCGAACGGCATTATAAGTAAATCCGCGCCGAAAAATGGCACTCTGATGATGTGGCATTGTTAGCCTATATATATCTCTAATATTTCTGTCATGTATATCCCGACGAAAAGTTAAGCGTTCCCTAACCGATACCGGAGAAGAAGGATTATTAAATATTTTTAATAAGAATCTGCAAAAATGAAGATTTCTACGTTCATCCATTTTTAACCACTTTATTTCAGAGTATAAGTGAGAAACGTGATCATATTTTCTAATTCCATACACAAAACGTACACACATATTCTGAACCTTCTGTATCCGTGACCTGCCTTCCTGGTCAAGGCAAAAACCATACACAAAGTCACAATAATTAAAGTTTGATAAAACAAGGGATTCACACAAGTTTCTTCTTAGACCTTTGCTTAAAATTTGCCTATTATTGTATAATAATTTTAAAGAAATATACGTTTTTTGAAAAATATTTTTTAAGTGTTCCCTAAACCTTAACTGTGTGTCTAACAATAATCCCAAATTTTTTGCAACATTAACCACACTTAATCTTGAGCCATTTATTTGCACGTTAATTTCGTTTTCTAGAATTCTCTTTTTATTTTTACTTCCAAAAATAAGCACCTTTGATTTTAACGGATTCAGATGCAAATTATGACTAACGGACAGTTCACTCAAAATCTTTAAATCTCTATTCACATTTAACTCAACCTCCCCACAGTCCTTAGCGTCAAAAGAACAATAAACTTGTGTATCATCCGCAAACGCTTGCACACTACAATAAGTCAATGATTTTAAAATATCTGAAGTATACACCAGAAAAAGCAATGGACCCAAAATGGAACCCTGAGGTACACCTGAAAACACCCCAACCTGATCCGAATATTTATTGTCTGAATATATTTTTTGATACCTTCTGGTTAAATAGGACTGTATGAGAAAATAAGCAGCACTATCAAACCCATAATACTTCAATTTAGAAATAAGCAGTGAATGATTTATTGTATCAAATGCCTTTGAAAAGTCTAAAAGAATCAACATACTGCTCAATCCCTTATCAGAAGAACGAATAATATCATCAATCACATTTATCAGAGCTACCACAGTACCAAAGTCCTTTCGAAATCCACACTGTGTGTCAGGTATTATTTTATTATCAATAAGGTACAGATACATTTGATTATATAAAAATCTTTCAAAAATTTTAGACAAAGTGGGAAGAATGCTTATAATTCGAAGGTCATTAAAAGTAGCCGGGTTTGAAACTTTTGCTAAGGGCTTTCCGATAGATATTTTCCACTGGTCTGGAAAATAACTTATTTCCATACAGCAATTAATAATATGGGTTATATATTTATCAATAAAAGGACTACAATATTTAAGCATTAATGGAGATATCTCGTCCACACCGGTGGCATCAGAATGAATACTTTTTAATAAATTGGCAATATCGGACACATCTGCCAACTGAAATGAGAATTTTAAATCTTTATTATAATTATTGTTATTATAAAAGTTAACACAATCATTAATACCATTGTTACCTGCAACATTCTGAAAAATTGCCGAAAAAAATTATTTATATCATCAGGATCAGACAAAGCTTTAGGTATTGTATTAATCTTATCGGTACAAACATTAAATTTTTTCAGAGTGGACCATAACTTTTTGTATTCCTTTCAGTACACAATGTATCCAACTGACTCTTTTTCTCCCTTCTAATTGCAGCTAGTGTAAGATTTCTCAAATTTTTATAATTAATCCAGTCTTCCTGTGATTTGGTTCTCTTGAATCTTTGCAGAGCACTATCCCTTTGTTTCATAAAAATTCTAATATTGGCAGTAAGCCAAGATGCACTGGGTTTAGTGACTCGCGACTCTTTTAATGGTGCATGGATATCAAATAGAGTTAGAATTAGATTATTCAAGATTATTATTTTATTATCAACATTATTTTCATATAGTATATTATCCCAGGGTAAACTATACATGTCCCTTAAAAAATTATTTATGTTAAAATTTTTAAAACATCGATATTTTATAATTTTTGGCACAACCGGCACTTTTTTCAAATTTAAGTCACAATAAATCATTTTATGGTCTGAAACGTTATCCACCGAAACCACACCGCACTTCGTGACCAAAGAACGGTTAGTTACAAAAATCGCATCAAGTAAGGTACTTGTAGTGTTGGAAATGCGAGTAGGCTCCTCAATAATCTGTTCAAGATTATAATTTTCAAAAAGTGCCGTTAATGGGTTTTGAAAGTTAAAAAGGTCGATATTAAAATCACCCAAACAAAAAATTTCATCAACTGTAGGAAAAACACAAGAAAAAATATTATCAAAATCCTGAACAACAGTGTTAAAGTTCAAGGAAGGAGGTCTGTAGAAAACCATAAAGGCATATGTCGGGTTTAAAACCTCCACCTGGAAAGGGGCGTAGACTAATTATTACTCATATTGGAAACGAGAATGGTTTTGTGGATGGAGGTCTTTTAATGTTTGAGTCCAAAAAAACAGGAGATTATTACGAAGATGTAAATGCTGAAGTTTTCGCAGATGATCGACTTAATACCAGAGGGTTCGATTATTGTAATGGATAATGCAACTTACCACTCCAAAAAGTAAATCGTGTTCCAAATTTAAGCTGACTTAAAAAGACATTTAATCCTGGTTGATGCAGCAAAATATTGAACATCCTACAGATAGTGTTAAACTAGAGTTGTTGCAGCTAGTAAAAAGTGAAGTCGCCACGAATAAAGCTAAGTACACACGTTTTGTAATTGATGAAATAACTAAAAAACAAAATATAACTGTATATCGGCTGCCACCTAATCACTGCGAACTAAACCCCATAGAACTTATATGGGCACAAGTGAATGTAAAAAACTATTTCAAATTGCCATATCTAATGCTTCCTCAGAAAACTGGAAAAAATGTGTCGAACATGTATTAGAAGTAGAAAATAAAATTTGGTCTTTTGATATAATATTAGATACAACTGTTGAACCTCTAATTATACAAGTAGACTCATATGACTCAAGTAGTGATAGTATGTCAGATATGGAAGAATGTGAATAACTAGATGTAGATTATGTAGCATATTTAATTAGGTATAGATTATATTTTAAATAATTATTTTTTGACAATACATTTTTAATGTGTATTATTTTCTTAATAAAATAGTTATTATTAACTATAATTATACCAACTATACAATATTGATATACTATAAATTTTAAAATAATTTTTTACACATATAAAAGAAACATGATTTTCATTTTACCTAAACTGTTTAAGAAGGGTAAGTTCCCAAAATTAAACTCAAGCGCACCGCCACTGTCAAGGTTTTTATCATATTATTCGCACGTAAATACGGGTAAACATCTGTTATTCCTTTGTATTTGACCCAAAGGTTGACGAATATTAGAGTGGAGTCTGCCGGCCTAAAATTATGATGCCTTATCAGTGCATTACAGGTAGAATTGAAGAAAAATATTGATACTCAGACTAACACAGAAAGCTAATTGCCATAAAATTAAATGATTTATTACTATCGCTTGCAACGAAACAGAGTATAGCGATTTGCCCCTTATATTCCACAATAGACGACCCTATAATATTACTAAATATTAAAAGCCTTTAAACGTCATGTCACGATATTTAAAGTTCATTAAGAAAATGGAGATTTAAAAATTGGTTTCAAATTTATATTTAGCCCTGAAAGTGTTTAAACTATATGTATACTAAATTCAAAACAATTTCCGATGCACGTCATCAATCAACTTGCAACGTTGCCTTACTTTGTTCGACTTTCCACTCAAATTTTCTGTAGCTTTATTGTTGTCTTTTCGTGTATTAATATTGTTGCGGACTTTAAAAATAAGTGTTCAGTCTAAATAAATTTTATAAAATGAAGGCCAGTTAGTGATAGTTTATTAGAAAAAGTTACCTTACTTTCTTTAAGTTTTTTCATCACTTTCGAAGGTTTTTGAAAACACTTGAGTTATCCACTTAACACACATCTCGTACTAAAAAAATATTCTAGATTTTTTTACTTAACTTTAAAACGGCGATGACCTGGGAATAGTATTATAGTCTCAACTTTTTTGGTATTTACTTCTGAGACATTGACAACCAAACATTTTGTCGTAGTTGTAACCATAGTTATGTTTCATTGTTAATAAAAGTGTCCCGTAAGTAATAGTAAGGATAAAAACGAAGACACGTGTTTTTATACGAGGTGTTTTAAATCGATATTAGCATTTATTGCATTTTTCATCAGTAAATAAATTAAAAAAGGAAACAAGTACTGGCTTGCCTTATTCAATTTTATTTGTAAATTGTTGGAATTTTGAATACTTAACATTAAACAAAAAGCATAACAACCTAATATTTTTGTATTATTATCAGTAGCTGGCAACTATGTCACTCAAGAGGTATGACGTGCATCGGAAGTTTTGAATTTACTAAATTTCAGTTACTTTATACGGAAAAAGCTTTTAGAAATGAAAGCTTATAAAAAGTTTTTTTGCTTTATAATATGTCAAACGGTTTAATGCCTTCGCAATATTGTCAATGAAACGTTAAATAGCGAAAAATCGGTAATTTCGGTGAAATAAAAAACTATTTTATGAGGCGAATGGCGAAAGCTTGTAAAAAACATTTTAAATTACATATTTCTTAGTTTTTTTCTTTAATGCTTATTTTAAATTTAAATATTTTGTAGGAAATGTCAAGACTGTTACTTTTTAAAATAAATGTTTACGGGTTCTAAGTAACATATAACCAATCCAGTTGCGGATTTACATATTTGCCGCCCGTGTAGGCTATCCATTTTTGCGGCTCTGAATTTTACTACCTTAGTCCACAATCTCATATTGAACGTTAAAAACTTGAGAATCAAAAAAGAGTCTTTACTTAAAAATATTCTTAGTATAGCTACTATAATTATGTAATAAATCATGTTGTATTTTTTTTAATCGAAATAAAAAATGTTTGAGCTTAATCTGCCGCCCACTAAAATTTTGGCGCTTTAAGCTCCAGCCTACTTAGCCTGGTGGTAAATTCAACACTGCACCAATTTTAATAGCATTTTTATTATTTAACTGATAATAATTTACTAATTGTAAAAGGTACAAAATACTTTTTTATTGAAAAATATAATTAACTTTATATTATTGAAACTTTAGCAGTAAAGTTTAGTAACTTATTTTTAAATCGTTTTCTTCAGTCCATCACTTCATTTTTTATGACTGATAATTTTTATGACTCGATGCTCAATGAAACAATTGGTCCTACCCCTTGAAATAAAACATACATTTTATTTTTATTTTATTTTATTCATTTAAAAACTTACCACTTAAGATATTTGCGAAAAAAGATTTAAAAAATTCGTCGAAACACGTCAAGATATTTATTTAGGGAAAACGTTTTTACCAAAAATTGGACGGAACTTTAACCGCTTAAACACCAGCACCGCCACCCCAAAATTCCTAAATAAGAAGGGGATCAAGTGATACATTATTTTAAAGCTGCTGACGATTACTTTATAACCCTAGAATATAATGTCAATATCTTTACTAACTACAAAATAGCGGTACTTTAAAAAATTACCCAAATACCTGATTGGGATGGTCATATTCCCAAAAGTAATAAAGTAAGATGTACTTAATGTGGTATTTTCTTAAGGTGTTCCATTAAAAAAATATACACTTTATATCATACCCCGTATATTATCACTAGTATCAAAGAATACTAATCCACAGAACCCTGAAATTTTAGTACCTACCCTGACCACCAAATAGCGAAACACACCGGACCAATTAGAAAATTGGTCGATGCCCATATCGAGTTTTTATTGGTCGACTGGGTCGAAAATTTCAGGGTACGCTAAAATCTCACTTGTGATGTTCTATGGATTAGTATTCTTTGCTTGTATCATAATTTAAAAGATTTTTAAAAGAGCTTAAAGAAAATGCCACATAAAGTAAGTATATCTAACTTTATTAGTTCCGGAAATACGGCCAACCCAATCAGGTATTTAAGTAATTTTTAAAGTACCGACACTTTATAGTAGGTGAAGATATTGACTTTATATTCTGGGGTAGGGAGGATAACGGGGCGCCGTCCAACTTTTTGTAAAAAATGTTTTCTCTCAATCCATATCTTTACGTATTTCGGCGATTTTCTAAAATCTGTCTCATTTCGCATATAACTTTTGCGGTAAGTTTTTGAATGAACACCCTGTGTATATGTATTGTATTTTTTTTTTCTATTTTAGGTGTTTACATTTTTGTTGGTTGTAGCTACTGTAAGTAGTCGGCCGCAAGGTAAATATAATTATATTCCTTATAATTTAAGAAAAATGCGGTAAAAAAGGTTTTGTCATATCAGGACAAATTTTCATAAACGCCAAAAATATTTTACGGTTTACCATTTGTATATATGATTCAACTATATTTTAACCAATAAATAGCATCAAACAATTTTTTTTGTAAGTTTAAACTTTCTATAAAAAGAAATTAAATAAGTTTTTAAATATTACCTAAATCGCAATATGTGTATTCTTTTGTAACAAAACCTTTTTTTGACCGCCACTTCCTCATTTATGCCATAATATACAGGGTGATTCACGGTCGATGGTAGGTTAGACGTTTATGGAAAACGGAACCATAATTTTTCTGTAAATTTAGCATCTTACATTTTTTTACCTGTTCTATCGATCTAAAATACTCTCAGCATTGCAACGTTGCCGTTTTTATCAATAAATCCTAGAAACTTTACTTTTTAAATGGAACAACCCCTATGTTAACAAGTTTTTATATTCGCTTTTGTATTATATTACTTTTTGTTAATATTGCCCTATACCTATCTCTATCGGTTTTCGAGATAAAAAAATAATTTGTGTTAAATATGGTTCAAAACATGGCCCTAATTAAACTTAAGTAAATTAGTGCTCTTAATCCATGAAAAGTTTATGTTCTGGTGATAGTTTAGACAGAAACGATGTACTTAATTTACACTGAGAAATCGACTCCATATCATACAGGGCGTGCTAAAATTACTATTATTTCCGTTATTCTTAAAGTGGTCAAAATATCATTTTTTCAAATGAAATCTCCTTTATATTACTCAATAAAATAAAAGACGAAGCAGAACGCTTTAAGATGACTTATCATGTCTCCATACCTAAATCATCAAGTTTTTACACCACCAGTTTTTATCTTCCTGGGTGCAATAAGCTGGCGCTCCGTTCAGTTGAAACCACAAATTTCCATATTTCTCTAAAGACAAATTATAAACGAATTCGGTTACAGTCGTCCTTAGTATTTCGAGATATCTTTCAGCATTGAGAGTGTCATCATAAATAAAAAAGCTAACTTTATTTTTCTTTAAAATACAGAAAACATTTAGTTCAATTTTTTCTTAAAACACCATTTCTTTTGTCACGTGAGGATTATGATCAGCCCAAAAATGCTTATTCCTTTTATTAAAAATCCCATTTCTCGTAAATTTTGCTTGGTCGCTCCAAATTATTATTGACAAAAATTTTGGATCGTCCTGTGTAAATATTAAAAAGGTTTCGCCGCAAAAATGCACTCTACGTTCAAAGTCTTCCGCTTTAAGGGCTTGAATTTTAGTAAATTTATACGGATGCATTTCGTGACTTTCCAATATTCGTTGTACTGAAGCATAATATACACCCAAATCTTCTTCTGTAACTTACAAAAGTCACCAAACTGCCATAAGCTTGATATATCCATGGTTACCTAAAATTAAATTCTTTAAAAAATATTTTTTTACAACAAAGCGGCTTTGTTAAGAAAACTTGATGATTTACATATAGGGACAAGGTATGTCATCTTAAATCATTTTTTTTCATCTTATATTTTATTGAGTAATATACTGAGGGTTTCATTTAAAAAAATGATATTTTGACCACTTTTAAGAATAACGGTAATAATAGTAATTTTAGCACGCCCTGTATGATATAGAGTTGATTTCTCGGTGTAAACTAAATACATCGTGTCTGTCTAAACTACCACCAAAACATCAACTTTTCATAAATTTAGAGCACTATCTTCCTTAAGTTTAATTAGGGCCATGCTTTGGACCATATTTACCACAAATTATTTTTTATCTCAAAAACCGATAGTGATAGTCATAGGGCAATGTTAACAAAACAGTATTATAATAAAAGGACGAATATAAAGACTTGTTAATATAAGTAGTGTTTCATTTAGAAAAATGAAGCTTGTAGGACTTTTTAATAGAAGCGGTAACGTCGCAATGTTGAAAATATTTTAGATCGATAGAACAGGTAAGAAAATGTAAGATGCTACATTTTCCGAAAAATTCTGGGTTCCATTTTCCATAAACGTCTAACGTACCATCGACCGTGATTCACCCTGTATATAAAACAATAATTATTATTTGTCTGAACTAAGACCATTATTACGAAAATGGAGGTAAAATGCTTTATTTAATAAAGGGTGCCAAATATAGGTATTTTTCGATCGCGAATAATTATAATGTTATTAAGATAAGGTTTTCTCAAAAAGCCATACCTAGAATTTTTTTAGTTTTTTTTTTGTTATATTCTTGTCATTTGGTTTTGTCATTCCGTTAGTACAAACACAAAAAGAGGAAAATGATTTCATAAAATCCATGACTGCTTATTTATTTTAGGGCCACTAATTGTTTCTTTTTTATATTTGTTTTTCACCATGTTTTTCATGGGTACTTTTTAGAAGAAATTAAAGTGGCTTAAATTTTTTTCTTAAAAACGAAGCTAGATACGAAGAAAATTTTAAAACCTAAAAAGTTGCATTTTTAATTCCTTAATTTTAAAAAAATATAAAAACTTTATAAAAAGTCAGGCGGCTTTTTTCTCAATAATATTGGCTGTGGTGCCCACTGAGACGCCACTGGACCAAATAATCTAAATGTAGGTAGAGCTTTACAAGAGTTTTATTACATTTAAGTGTACCAAATTTAATCTAAATCAGTTAGAGGGTTTTAAGATAAAAAAAACTCGCATTTTTTTAAAATTTAACTCCCTGTATCTTAAAAATAAAGCAAGTTTTAAAGCACCTATTTTTTTAAAGCTTTTTTTATAAAATATATAAGAAATCACCCCCTTAAGTTAGGAAACACCCTGTACATATATATTTTTAAATCTTAAAATTTCATTTTTTCATTTAAAAAAATGTAACATAAGCTATAGTTGCCTTCAAAAATAATTGGATTTATTAATCTCTAAAAATGGATTGCATGGCATCATGGCGTGGAAAAAAATACGAAATTAAACTTTACGTCATTCACAAAATAATAGTTGCACTAAAGCTAGATTACCTTTTTTAAACCTTACTATATTGGAAATAACCACTGATATCGATGCCAATCCTATTACCTGCGCGAAACAAAAGTTACAATTTATGAGAGAAAAACGGGTTTGTGCGCAAGCAAATCGAGGGTAATCGCACCTGGCGCCAGACTATCCGCATTATGGGAAAAATATTGTCAACGGCGTCCTGGTTTTCTGTACGGAGTACGATAGGTAATGAGCATCACGGTCAGGGGAAAGATAGTATTTTAAGATTGTAGAAAAATATGCATGATGGTAAAAAAATAACAAAGTTGCCCCATATCGAAAAATCGGTTACTTTGTTTTTGTCCTAGCAAATGTATAAACAAATTACAAGGATATGACAAAAAAATCTTCAAAAATTACACTCACCTATTTGTCTTCTCGACAATTATCGCTTGATTACAGAGATAATTGCATAGTAGAAATTGAAAATTGCACTATTATGTTTTTAATTGCTTTGACAACCTCATCCTAACAAAGTTGTTTCACTTTCTTTGAGTAATTTCCTCCCTAAATTACACTCGTGGATTAAAATAATCAGATAATTTAGCTTTTAAGTGTATTGCCTTTTAAAAACAACTCTCGTTCATTTTCACATTTCGCCAACATATGAAAATGAACTCTAGTAGTTTCTTAGGCAATACGCTTTTAAGCAAAATTATCGATAATTTTGATAAACTTGTGTAATTACCCCCGAAAATCGCATCTTGATATTGGCATTTCTTTTAAAGTGTTGTATTAGTCAAAATGTGTTAAATACATTTTTGTCACATAGTAATAGTATAGTGATACCATTGTTTAACCTTATCATACATTTACGTGATCCTTCCTATAATTTTAATTCTTGCTTTTTAGTTCCCCTTTTAATCCACAGGCAAGGAAAGTCACTGACGTACCTTTTTTGTCAGAATTATTAGGTTCCGCTTAAGACGCCACGGGGCCAAATAATTTTAATCAAGTTAAATCTAAATTAGCTCCTTAATGTAATATATGTACTGCCAAATTTTAATAAAATAATTAAAGATTATTTAGGATATTAATTTAAAAAAAAAAAGATTTTTTTAAGAAGTTTAACACCCCGTATCTGGAAAGCAATGCATTACCGGACCCATGTTTATATGAACTATTTTTATATTTTCAATAGTAGAATCTGGCCTTATTTTTTATTACAACGTTTTGTAATCATCTGTATAAATAAATAAATCACACATTTAAGCCACCTGTATAAATGACCCTTAAAGTTTTCCCTTATCTTAGTTAAGCACGTTTAAAACATGCAGCTTTATATTATTTTTTTCAGATGGTGGATGGGGATCAGGTCAAAATGGCTGGGGTAATATGATGGGCAATGCTGGTGGCTGGGGATCTGGCGCTGGTGATGGTGGCTGGGGCAACATGATTGGCAACGGTGGTGGTTGGGGATCTGGCAATAATGGGGGACAAATGGACTGGGGCAATACGATTGGTAACGGAGGTGGATGGGGATCTGGTGGTAACGGTGGACAAATGGACTGGGGCAACACGATTGGGAACGGAGGTGGATGGGGAGCTGGCGGTAATGGTGGACAAATGGATTGGGGCAATAGGATGGGCAACGGAGGTGGATGGGGAGCTGGCGTTAATGGTGGACAAATGGATTGGGGCAATAGGATGGGCAATGGGGAGGCTGGGGATCTGAAGGTAAGTAAAATTAACAGAAAAAGAAAATTTAAAAAATTTTTTGACCTGCTAACTTTAAATCGAGTTAATATTTAAAACAGAATACTATGAGGGCAAGTAAAACATGTAATATACACATCATACTATCAACTAGCAATGTTTTAACATGCAAAGAGCAGCAATCATCCTAGCTATATTATTTAAAAAAACTGTAACCTTAACTTTTATCGCCTCTATTACTTTCCAATAATCAAGATCACTTGCCAGACGGGAATTTTAATAGAACACCAAAATATCCAATTTTATAAATTTTGCTTTTTATGATGTTTTACACAGAGACACACATAAAAAAAAAAGAAAATAATATGAAATTGTAATGGAAATAAACTAAGTTTCTTAAACAGGGTGTTTTCCAAGAAGCAATCCGGGTGTGGAAGGTTAATGGATGGTCTCAACCAACTCGAGCTGTAATTTGTTACTTGAATAACACATTCAACCGTAAAAATTGAACCCTGTGCTTAAGATAAATAATAAATTTGTATAGTTTTTAATATTTCTTGGTGGTCAGTTTAAAATGTGGTCGGTTAATGGCCGGTGCTTCAAAAAAACATAAAATGTATCTCAGCAACCGTCATATATAAATGAACCAAGTTTTATGCGAAGAAATAACTGACCAAACAATTATGTTTGCAAGGTTGCCAAGTGTATAGCTTTTTTCTGGGTTATTATAGTATAGATATTATCGTTATTTACTTCTGTTAATTTCGGAGATATGGCATCATGCTTTTTTAAAATAAATACAAAAACGACTGGTCAACTATCTCAAAAATAATCCAACCGAAATTTGTAAAAATTAGTGTAGGGGAGTAACTCGACATTCAAAATTCAGGATATGAATTTGCAATGTTTCATAATTAAATTTCCTTATACCCTATTTTTTTTAAGGAATGTTGGAAACATCGCAAAAATACAATTCATAAATTTAGAATATCCAGTTCCCCTCTTGTACTTATTTTGACAAATTTTGGTTGAATCCTGTTTTAGTTTAGTTTTATTTTAACTGTTTAAATCATTATGTAAAAAAATGGAAAGTTATTAGTTGATTTTTAATTAATTTAAGCATAGACAGACATCTTAAAACTATTAACTAAAGACGACAAATACCAATAAATATCAAACATTAGTAAGTTTTTTTGGTATTTTATTATAAATTTTTTTAGTAGAAAATTTTTATTAAGTTAAAAGATTTCCTAATTCTTAATAATATAAAATAAAGATGTATTTATTTTAAAGGCTTGTACTACTGTAACTTAAAAACTGCTTTTTTTTAGGTGGTGGTGGAGATGGATGGACAGTACGTGTAACAGGCTGGAGAAGAATCAAATACACCTAAATACATTACAGATTTAAATTTTAAATAATATTTACCAAGTAGTAATATGTTCTTACTATTAGGTTACAAATAAACTTAATGGTTTATAAATTATTTACTATGTACGTAAAAAAAGTATTTCTAGGATAAGTAAAATAAACAAATGTTGAAAATAATAAAAAAAATTAAGTATTAGTAATTAAATAATTAAACGATCCAAAACTGTATGCAGACAAATAAAATGTATTAAGTTCTTTGACTGTACTTTAATGCATAGTATCTTTTTAAAAACCACAATATTGTTTTTACTAAATATAACAATTTAGACTCCATGTTCTAATATAGGGCCACAATTCGAAAAATATAAAACGGTATTTACAAAACTCGGAAGCTCAACATTGTTTTCTCTGGTAGCATAGGGTGCGTTCCACTAGCGCACACAACGTTCAAAATGCTCCTTTGACCGTCGGCTGAAGGAGCATTTTGAGCGTTGTGAGCGCTTAGTGGAACGCACCCATAGTAGACCGAGTCTTTGATAGGCGAGTAAGGTTGAATCCATGGCTGGAAAAATTGCGATTGTTATTGACAAAATAAGAAAGAAAGAAAGGGTGTTTAGTTCTTTGTTAAAATTACTTTAAAAATAATGAAACTAACTAAAACCGGGGCTCCGCGCGGTCGTTACGGCATAGGTGCGTTGGTATATCACTTAAAATATGTTGTTTTAGTATTTAATAACACATTAAAATAATAAAAAAAAATATGGCATAATCTAGACACCTAATAGGTTAAGCAAAAAAATTAAAGTTTATTATTTTGTTAAAATAAAAATCTAAGAAATGTTATCAAAAAATGTTTTATTAGTATCCTATTATTGCTGTTTTTGCATCTAATATGGGTATAAATAAACATTGAAAAAAAATTACTTTATTTGTTTAAAAACTGTTTATAAACAAATTGGCTATTTTAGGCTTTTTAAATAATACAAAAGTACCTACCTTATTGCAAAGGTGAAATTATAAAGTTTTTTTTCGAATTTTATAATTTTTACAATCGTTTTTTTTATTTAAATTGTTTTAATTTTTAAACTATCAAGGATACAATATAAGTTATTTGGGTTGTTTTTATACCGATCTGTAATATTGTTTGTCAGTTATAATAATCATTTGTTTATAAAAATATTGGATGTTTCAACATTTTCTGAAATTTTATAGCTTACAACTTGTTAAATCATATAGAAAACTCCATTTTCAGCGTTAAATAAAAATATAAATAATGGAGATAGAGCCCCGGAAGTTGAAACTTTTTATTTGAATTTTCCTTGCCTTTTAGGATTTTTATTTTTAATTCCTTAAATGTCATTATTTTTAAAATAGTAAACACCCCTTTTTTCTTTTCAATTTTGTAAATAAAATTCGCATTTTTCTTCATACAGGGTGTTCAGTAACTCAACCGACAAATTTTAAGGGATAATTCTACAATTATTTATTTTAAAAAATTATATGAACATATGTCCTAAACGTCTTAGTTTTTAAAATAAGGGGTGTTTAAAATTTTTAAAAATTACCGTTTTTTATAATAGGTTTTACAAAAATTTATATACTTTAGAGTAATTTATGAGACCTCTCCTAAGCATTAAAAGATACTTTTTGAAATACAAGAAAAAATGAAATTTTCACTAGTGTCGTCCATGAGGGTTTAATGGTATCTTTTTAAGAAGAAAATGGTACGCCACTGCATTTTTCCTAAAATAAAAATGTTTTTTTTAATTCTTGTTTAGTTAGAAACGTATTTTATTCCTTGGCTTTTTTTATTAGATATACGGTTGTTGTGTAAATAAATAAAAACCATTTCTTGGCATGGTTAAATTCCTATCTGATTTAAGAATAAATAAAGACTATTTTTAACTGTAGAATTTAATATGAGCGATACAAAATGACCATGCCACAAAATGGTCTTAGGTCTTTTACGCAAACAAAAAAAGACAGAAGATCAAATTTGTTTTAAACTAAACCCGAATTAAAAAAATGATTATTATTTTATAAAAATGCAGTTGCGTGTCCATTTTTCTTGAAAAATATTTCCCTAAACTCCTCATAATTGACACCAATTTGAAAGAAATCTTAATTAGTATATAAGATTTTATTAAAAAAAAGGATGTTTTTTTTTAATTTAAAATTATAAAATTTTAAAAACTAAGGCGTTTATATATGTTTATGGAAAGTTTTTTTTATTGTTCGTTGTAGAATTATTTATTAAAGATCGTCGGTTGGGTTACTGGACACCCTGTATCATAAAAAGCCATTAAAAAACGTTTTTCTAGACGTCATTCCGAATTGATTGAGGTCTTGCACATATTTTTAGGAGCTTTAGGTATTTCTTTTTAACACGTTCTTAAAGTTGTAGACAAGAGTGTTTATTTAAAATAACGTCCGTAGTGGCAGGACCACAGGTTTTCATCACGCTTATCAAAAGTCTTTATTGGACCAAAATCAGACAATTGTATGGTTTTTAAGAGTTAATATGCCTCACCGATAATAGTTTATCATATACCACAAAATACAAGGTTAGTCATATACCTAGGGTGAGAAGTGAGCTTTTATTTACCGAGCATATTTTTATCCTGAGGCGCGTAGCGCCGAGGAATATATTGTGCAAGGTAAATAATTGCTTTCTCACCTGAGGTATATATAGATTTTCTTTACTGCTAACATTAATTTCCTATTTTCAGTTGATAATTAGGTTAAAATTATAGAATGGTTCTCATTATTTACCTAGGTGTTTTTATTATCATTATTTACCAAGGGTGAGAAATATTATTTCTCGTTAGGGGAATGAAGTAAATAAAAGCAATTTCTCAGGTTAGCAGTAAAAATAAATAATTGTTTTTTCTTCTCATATGTCAAAATCTGCCTTAAACAATTGGATTTATTGTTAATGGAAAGAAAGGTATACCTTTTGTTTTAATCGTTGTATACTTGGGCAGTAAATGGGTATTAGTGTGAAATAAAAAAAAATAGGGCCTGTTATCTCAAAAACAGTTTTAGAATTTGTTCCCAATCCAATTAATTTTAAACTGTTTTTCTCGAAAGTTTCAGTTTTTTCTTTTTTGATTGTTGCGGAGTTTCGTAAGGATTGAAAGTAAAATGTTTATTTTTATGAAATAACATGTAAAAATATCTTTAAATAATTTGATAAAAAAATAGTTTAAAATCTTAAGAACTTAAAAATTATAATCTATAATTTTAAGGTATAAAAAAAACAAATAAGAATATTAATATTTGTATACATATTTATAATTCATTTTTAGCAGATTTAATCAAGGGATATTAAGTGTAATAAGTTATACCCTTCCTCACCCACTAAAAAACATGATGCCTGTTATCGCAAAAACACAGCGAGAATTTGGGCCAAATGAAATTAATTTAAAACTATTTTTCTGATTTTGTTTTTTGGCGTTTGGTAAGGATTTAAAATACTTTGTTTGGACCAAATTGTAAAAATATCTTTAAATAATTTACAAAAAAAAGGTTTTATTAATTTTAAGTTATCAGAAAAGCAAATAATATAATAATAAATATTTAGACAGGGTGGGTTTTTTAATGTTTAGTACAGAGATCTCAGAAACCAGTGCAGCAACAGAGGCGGTTAGATGAAAAAATTTAGTTTTTAGAGCTTAGTTTAAATCACTTTTTGTTTCGTACAGAAAAATTTTGCTTACTAGATACTTTGAAAAAGCTATTTTTACCTATATAATTTTTGAAAGTGTAATAGGAAACCCTCTTTTTTTTCGCCCTTTCGGGGTCATCCCACCCAGGCCCGACGACCGCCCCCTAGGTGGTGCACTGCAACCTGAAGGCTTATTGTACCTTGACCCCTACAGCCCTACTCCTTCCCATTCACACATCATTCATTCCATAACTTGGATGGTTGTTGCTCGGTCCGTTCGCACCCCCGAGCAGAACACCGCGTGCCGTTGCCCAAAACCCGCCGGTCACCCATCCAAGTTATGGGCGCGCACTTCACTGCTTAACTCCGGAGATCGACGCTGCCGAGACAACCGGAGCAGCCACGAAGCGCGCCCCTAAGGAAACCCTTAGATAATTATTTTTTAATCGAAAGATGTAATCCGATATTTATTGTAGTAGTCCGTTTTTGACCTACCACATAAACTTTCATTTTTTAAATGGAAACCATAGTTGGTTATGACTTTTTCATATATGGCCTTTTTATAAGCTTTTAAGGCTGGATACCAGATATAGTTTAAATAATAAAATAACTTAGTATTAGACAAAATTATTTTTAAATTTGTGTGTTTTTCTAGTTGGTCAGAAAACAAATCACCAGTATTCTTAAATATTTCTTTCGTTTTTTGAGAGCCTTTCCAGTGATTATTTTAACTTTCATCAAAGACAATTATAGTTTTATTTCTTTGCTTCCATATAGGCTCGTGCGACTCAATTTACATAACCATAATAATTTATAATTATGACGTATACACGTTTTGTCCAAAAGGCAAAAAAATTGTTTTAAAAAGATATAGCATAGCATATATAATAGCAAAATCTTCGATATTATTTGAATAGTAATAAATCCTTTTTTGTACTTAGTTTAATTTAAAAAACAATTTCAATATTGTAGTAAGTTTAGTGGTTAAATTGATTTCTGCTTAATAATTTTACTTTGTCTTTTGAAATGCAACTATCGCTCATGAGCTGCAATAGTGGCACAATTTAAAAAACATAAGTTTTGTACTAATTGTTAGAACAGATGTAAATAGAAAATCACACATTTTTTTAGCAGCAAAACTGGCAGCAAAAATATCAACTTAAAGGAAATCTTAGTTTAAGCAAACTAAAGCATATCCTATGCATTTACCTTAGCAATGAAAACTTTAAACCCATTTATCTCAAAATCAAACATGACTTTTTAAGTTGCGCCGTTATTGAAGTTCATAATCGATATTTAAAATAATAATATTGTCATTCTAAATATTTAAAAAGCTTATTTTTTTATAAAAGTTACTGTCTTCAGTTATTAAAAACCCTTAAAAATATTTATTTTAATATATATATTAAATTAAATATTTTTAAAACATTTATAGAGAGAATGAAATGAAAAGAAAATACATGTCAATAAAACTAGTTTAATTGTTTAACAAAATTAAAATTAATTAAACCCAAAAACTACGTTATTTCCTATTTAAAGTATGTTTTGCCTTACATCGTTAAACAACTTATAAAAAGGCTTTTTAAAAAATGTTATAGCCAACTATGATTTCCAAATAAAACAAATCAAGTTTATGTCATAGCTCAAAAACGGACTACTACATTAAATATCGGATATAACCTTTTTAATCTAGTTATCTACATCCTATTTACACTTTTTTTTATTCCGAATATTAGCTGAGTTACAGCGGAAAACAAATTTGTGGGAAAAATAGTTTTTTGAAAATATCTAGTAAGCCATGATTTTTTAAACGGGACATAAAATAATTTAAACTAAGCTTTAAAAAATATCCCCATTTATTCATCTTTGTAGCTGGAGTGGTTTCTGAGATCTCTGTGCTAGACAAAAAACCCACTTTGTTTACATATTTAATTCATATTTAGCAGGTTTATTGGGGGGTGGTATTTATTTTGGAGGGCAACATTTGTTATACCCTTCCCCAGCCACCCACTGGATTTAATGCTAAACGCGTTGTCTAAAAAATTATGTGTACGTGTACCAGGGTGTTAAGTATTGTTGCCGTTGCAGCACATTGCCTAATTAAAAAAGTTGTAATAAATCGAAAAATATTTGTTTTCGAAAACATCCTCCCATTAACTCAGCGGTTTTCAATCTGTTGGGTTGCGCCCCCAGGGGGTGAGGGCGTGTTAAGTTGGTGAGGGGGCACAATAAATTTAAAAATAACTGTAAAATCCGATTTATAAAATGTTTTTTGTCAAATAATATACTTCAAACTTATTCTAAGCTTAACAAATTTTAACTATTCTTAGAATCCAGGGACTAATGGCTGAGATGTGCTTGCTTTGTGGCACACTTTGTAAGTTGGGTTCCACATTGGAAATGGCGTTTTCGAGTTCTTTTTCTAGTTAAATCCTCTTTTGATATTTAGATTTTAACAAAGCAACAGCTGAAAATCCGGTTTCACAAAGATGGGACGTGGAGAAAACTAAAAAATACCTATTGGCTTGGGGAAATGTGTTAAAAATTGAAACTTATTTTTATTGGAATGATGGGCGAGACATTTAGTTGTTCTCCCAGTGATAGGCCATTAGGTTTACTGTCAAATGAATTACAAATCCAATTTCAATTAGACAAATTGATATCTTCTTCTGTCAAAGAGTATCGTCGGAAATTTGTACTCAAGTTTTCTAAATGGCCCTTTATGGTTTTTAACATTATGATTTTATAAATCGCTTTTAGTGGAAAATCCTGATAACTTCTTCACAATATGAAAAACACATCAAAGTAGTTTCCTTCTAACTTGTTTTTCCAGAAATGCATTTTTTACAAAAGGATTTAATCTGTTCACTCAAATCAAAAACATCCAAGTTTTTTCCCTGTAGTTGAAGATTAAAAGTATTAAGTTTTTTTCAAGATATCCCCAAATAAGAAAGTTTTAATAGGAAAGTTTTATTAAAAATAACTTGTTGCAGAATTCTCCCGAACACTTATGACCTTCTTCCTTTAAAGATGCCACTATTTCACTGCTCAGTTCGTATATACGTTTAACAAGCTTAACACGTGATAACCATCTGGATAAAGAATAAAACAATAAAGAATTATGTTCAGCTCTTATATTTGTACAAAGAGCAGAGAAAATTTATTGGCATAGTTTTTATGTAGTTAACTACTTCAATAACTACTTCCAAAACAATATTTAGACCTAGGCTTAGAGACTTTGACGCCAACCCAAGCAGCAAGCTGACGTCTTATTGACGTCTCTTTTTAGTCATTTTTGGTCATATTTGGTTAGCAAGGACGTCATAAGATGACGACAAAATGACGGTATCATGACCTTTCTGACAAGTCACAGACAAAAGACGTCCCTTTAATGACGTCTTTAAGATGTCAAAAAATTAACGCATATACTTTTTTCCAAAGGCTAAAATAATACGATATTTTAATTAGTAATGTGGATGAAAAAGAGATTTCCCCTTTTCGACAGTTAAGAGAAAAACTCAAGGTTTTCGTGTCATCCACGTGGACCCTCTGCACTGACTATTTTCGCCTGCCCTAAAGGACTTATCAAAGTGGCTATACCTGGTACATGGTAAATAACACGAAAAGCAAGAGTCTCATAAGAAAAATGTCACTGTTCGAAGGTAGGATATAAACTCACAATTGACAATATAGTTTTTGTATTTAGAGTAAAAATAAGTAACTTCAGATCAGATTTATTTTGTGATCAATTTACAGTGACACCGTAGGCATCAGTTAAACCTAAAAGCAAAAAAAATTATTACTTATATTTACCATGAGTGGTACTTTTATAATAATTCTAAGTTATTTTAAAAGTGATATTTAATAATTTCAACTTGACTTAATTTTTTGATAATAAAATTTTGATAGCTTTGATCATACATTTTTTTGGGTTTACTTCGAGTGACTCGGGGATTTCTTTAGTAGTATAAAAACAACACCGTTATCTTTTCCATACGTTAGAAAAAGAGAGGAATGGTATTAACCTAATCTCTCTCTAAAATGAACAGAAATCGATGGTGGCGTTCATACGGTGGTGTCTGTACTAATTATCCACGTGATATGTTGTCCCACGGACAATCAAAGCTTCATTGCCCTGAGCCGAAAGTATTTCTTTTAGGGCTAATTAAGATCACCAACCACTACTTTCGTAGAGTCCCAAATCATAGTTCAAATCCCTTGATCTCTTTCTTACTACCAACCCCAAACTTTATCAAACATCTGTCTCAGCTCCCCTAGGTCGCTCAGATCATGGCTTAGTTACTATATCTTACCCTGCACATCCCGAGTTAAATGAATACATGCCACCACGCACCGTATGGCACTACAACTCAGCCGACTGGGATGGCCTGAGGGACTTCTTCGCCACTTACCCCTGGAATTCCATCTGCTTTTCTTCTGGTGATCCTTCTGAAATTTGCAGTCAACTGACGGAATCAATTCAATTGGGCATTGAAACCTATATTCCACACACCATCAAGAACCCCAAACAATCCAATAACAAACCCTGGTTTTCCAAATCTTGTGATAAAGCTAGAATTTTAAAAGTTCGTGCTCACAAAAGTTTCTACAGGATCCTAGTCCAGAAAACCGACAGGCCAGCATTGAAGCAAGAAACTACTACAATCAAACAATTTCTGAAGCCAAAGACTCCTTCGACAATCGTATTAAAAACAAAGTTCTTTCTTGCTCAAATGGCAGCAAATCTTTCTGGTCCTTTGCGAAAAACATAAGTAGGAATTTTTGTACCAGTTCTTTTCCGCCACTAGCTTTGGAAGATGAAATTGTTTCTACCGCTAAAGGAAAGGCAGAATTATTTGCTAAACAATTTGCTGCCAATTCAACCCTTGACCCTCCCGTAAATCATCCAATTCCAGCGGTTACCCCAGTTCCTCATAAAATGCCCGATATTATTTTTAAGGTAAAACACATTAAGCGTATCCTTTCTTCCCTTAACACCAAGAAATCGTCTGGGCTGGATGGCATACCAGCAATCGTTTTAAAAAAATGTGCTCCAGAACTTGCACCAATCTTAACTCGGCTCTTTCGAATTTCTTACAACACAGGTATCTTTCCGGAAAGCTGGAAAGCTGCACGTGTTCAACCTATTCCCAAGAAAGGATCTAAATCTCTTCCATCTAACTATAGACCAATTTCAATTCTCTCAGTTCTTTGCAAAGTAATGGAAAAACTAATTAATTCACAAATTCTTAAGCACTTAGAAAAACACAAAATTTTGCATGACCGGCAGTATGGATTTCGCCACAAAAGATCTACAGCAGATCTTCTATCCTTCGTATCACACTGCTGGAATAAGTCTCTTGAGTTTCTAGGTGAGTCCCAGATCGTTGCTCTTGATATATCCAAAGCTTTTGACCAGGTCTGGCATGCCGCACTTCTTAATAAACTTCCCTCCTATGGTCTTTCAACTAAACTCTGTACTTGGCTCTCTAGTTATCTATCTGATCGTCGTATATCAGTTATTGTGGACGGCCATTCTTCAAGCTTTCACCAAGTAAATGCTGGAGTCCCTCAGGGCTCAGTTCTGGCACCAACATTGTTTCTTCTTCACATCAACGACCTTCTCTCGTCCACAACTAATTCCATTCATAGTTTCGCTGACGATAGTACCCTTCACTCTAGTTTTCAGGTTCCTAAACCCATTACTAAACCTGACTTGGAAAACAAACGCAGAGCGATGCAGATATCTCTTTCGCAGGATCTTAATTTAATATTGGATTGGGGCGCTAAAAATCTCGTCCATTTTAATGCATCCAAAACACAATCATGTTCCTTGTCGCGAAAAGAGTCATCAAATACTCATCCTCTACTTATGAGCGGCCAAGTTTTACAGAGCAAAGACACCTTTAATCTTGTGGGCGTCACATTTGAAAGTAACCTTAACTGGCATAAACACATTGTATCTATAGCCACGTCAGCTTCAAAAAGCTTGGATTTCTCTTTCGAGCCAAAAAGTATTTTTCCCCTTCTAATTTATACACTTTATATGTGTCCCAAATCCGACCTCCCTTGGAATATTGTTCTCATATCTGGGGCATGGCGTCCCCCACAACCCTAAGCATTCTTGATTCTATTCAAAGAAGAGCTATTCGTCTCATTAATGATCCTTCACTTACAGAAAGGCTTCCCTCTCTTGCACATCGTCGGGCTGTGGGGGATTTATCGCTTTTTTATAGGTACTTCCATGGCTTCTGCTCTGAAGAATTGTCCAGTATAGTTCCTCCACTTACGGTTCCCAACAGAGAAACTCGTGGTTCCGCGCGTATGCATCCCTATACGGTCCAACTGGACAGGCCCCGAACTTCCCACTTTGTTCGTTCTTTTATCCCTAGAGTTTCTAGGTTGTGGAACCTGCTGCCCGCGGAGGTCTTTCCTTCCCCCCAAATCTTCAAGTATTTAAGTCCCGTGTCAACAAACTCCCTCTTACCTCGCTTAAGACACCCACGGTACGTTAGTATTTAGGCTTTTAGCCTTCGTGGTTTGTCCAGAGATAAAAAAAGACCGGTCTCGAGCTCCAGAAAATTCCTATAAGAAGCAGAGGTGTTGAATAAACATAGTAGTTTATTGTCCATTACGCCATCTATCGGTAGAGTTTTTCTATTTTAATTTTGTAAAATTATTAGTCCTATTTTTCTGTCATATGATATTTCGGTTGAATTTTGACACAAATCATATAATGTCACAAAATTTTTTTGATGGGTTTTCTAAACATGACGTCATTAGAGTTTTATGAGCTAGTATGGCGAAAAAATGACGTCGATAAGACGTCACCTTAACGACGTCAAAAACACGTTAGTAAAATGACGTTAAAATGACGTCATAATTTTGATCTAATGAGTCTTATGACCAAAAATTACTAAAAAATGACGTTATAATAACGTCAGCTTACGGCTTGGGAAAGCTAGACACATTGTATAATTCATTGGGAGATAAATCATACAATGTATCCAAATAATATCTGAGGATTCCTTCTTCGCAAGCCCTTGCAAACTATTGTATTTACCAGATATGGCTTAGGCTCCATCAGTGCAAATCTCAACACAAGTTTTTATTGCAAATTCGCCACAATAATAACATTATTTGTGATCCTAAATAATTTGTTGGCTGTAGTGCTACCTTTAAAAAGTGTGCAAAACAGTAACTCTTCACATAGTGTGATACTCTTACAGAACCTGATGTAACAAGTTAAATGGGATTCATTATTGAAGTCAGTTGCTTCATCAAGTTTGAAAAGCACATAATTTTTCAATTAGCTGAGATATAAGCCGCTCCTAAGGTCAGCAGATATATCCGAAAATCTCCGACAGATTTTATCATATAATAAAGGAATATTATAAAGTTCTTTAGCATAGCTCTCACCGAACAATGTTTCTATAATGTCTTCGGTAGCGGGTAAAATAAGGTGCTCTGCTATAGTGTGTGGTTTTTACATTTAGCTACTTTGTAAGACACTCTGTATGATACTGACAAAGCTTTCGCGTTTACTGCGAGCGTTTCCTGAATTTTTTTCTGATTTTTGAATGATCTGAGTTTATCCTCGAAAACTTCACGCGGTAAACTGATATATTTTTTGTGCAGTGTTTCCAGGTGCCTCATTTATTGTGCTTCGTGCTATTAGCAGCTGGTACTGTTAAACATTGCAGCATTGCGGTTTTTGTCTCCACTAATATCGATGCTTGTAAAGCCCAAATATAGGTAACCTTGGTCATATTTTCGGGTTTGAGACTTATATCCTCCTAAATCAGTTGAAGTAGAAACTTAAGTACCTACCGTAGTGTAGTGTAATGTGATATTAGCATTAGTTGTAAGATTTAAGAACATACATTTAAACCAAAATGTTTTTAGAACCAATTTAATTTTAACCATAATTTTAATTTTTAAAAACGACATTGAAATTCTCTAAAATCCAAAATTAAATATTAAAATAAGAAAAGTATTAATTGCTTATGCGCGATAAAAAGTTCAAAGTAGTTATTCAAATTTTAATCTTTATTTTGTTTTAATGTAGTTAACCAATACCACAAAAATAGCTAAATTAAATTTAGGTTAATACTAATTAGTGGAGTTAATGATGCCATAAAACAGGCAGTCGACGAAAGTTTTGGGTAACAGCTCCGATTTTAATCTTTTTTTTACTTTCATTTTTATGTTATTTAAAATCAAAAACCTCTTAGAGAAAAGAAATAATTATTTCTACTTTTTAAACAATATAAATGTTATTTATACTATATAGGGTGTCTACTTACTTTCCCGACAAACTTTAAAGGGTGATTCTGCAATTAAAAATAAGAAAAAAAATATATGAACGTTAGTCCCAAACGTCTTACTTTTGAAACTTTAGGGTGTTAAAATTTAGAGAAAATAATGGTTTTTTCCCCATAACTTTTTTACCAATACAGATATTTTTAAGAACTTTAAGAGACGTCTTCTATGCATTAAAGGACATTTTTTTACGTACAAGAAAAATATGTCAGTGTCGCCCGTGAGGGATTTACTGCAAATACTTTTTAAGAAAAAATGGTACCTACGCCACTAAATTTAAAAAAAAAGGATTTCCGTTAAGTTTTAAACAAATTTGATTTTCTGACTTTTTTTATTTTATCTATTATTTTTGCATAAAAAAATAAAAATAATTACTTGGCATGGTCAAGGAGTACTTATTTTGCTTTATCAATTATTATATGTATTAAAAGTTAAAATATTAATGTATCGACAAATCTTTTGTTCTAGAAAATTAATTTTAATATAAATATTATACCGGGTATTTTCCAATTGCGGTAAGAAAATTAAATAACATATTCTAAAGCCCATTTTATAAAAAAGTTTTTAAGAAAATAGGTCCAAAATGCTTTATTTCCAAGGTACAGGGCGTTAAACTGGTTTTTAATAATATCTTAAACATGTCTTATCCGACTTTAATAAAATTTGTCTGCGACATATTTTGAAAAAGGAAGTAAATTTAGCCCTAAATTAATTTCAATTAGTGAGACCAGTTTCGGCGTGGGACGCATCTTAGGTAATATTATTAACAGAAAATGTATGCTACTAACTTTTTGCAACTTATATCATTTTTCCGGATAAAACACATAAAAATAAAACTTTTTGTTTTCTCTGATTTTTACCTAACTTGCGTAGTTTTCTAGAAAAAAAATTAAAATCCGTCAAACCGTATAATCCTGGTCCATACAAGAAACATTGA
The DNA here is from genome assembly GCA_014170235.1 of Listronotus bonariensis. Classification (NCBI taxonomy): domain Eukaryota; kingdom Metazoa; phylum Arthropoda; class Insecta; order Coleoptera; family Curculionidae; genus Listronotus; species Listronotus bonariensis. The sequence goes on along the minus strand of JACEGR010003497.1, from coordinate 18,609 downwards.
GGCATTTTTTCTTTTAAGAAATTAAGTGTTATAACTTCTAATTAACAATTATGATAAAACAACAAAAATTAAATTAAATGACGTTTATATCAGTCTAACATATTTTAATAAAAATAAATAATAGTTTAAAAAACTAAAAAACACGCATTTATATGCAACCGAACTAAAAATTAGAAAATAATTTTTCATTAAAAACAAGATTGTCATTTCAGAGTAAAAAGCGTGGGGTTTATTTTACTATTTTTTCATAACTTTTCCCTCATAGATATTGGCAAATATAATAATTATAACATTTAATATATTAAGCACCCCACGCTTTTACTCTGAAGTGACAATCTTTTTTAATGAAAAATTATTTTCTAATTTTTAGTTCGGTTGCATATAAAAGCGTGTTTATTTAGTTTTTTAAACTATTATTTATTTTTCATTTTTTAGTTCGATATATCAATTAGTTAAATGCTCCAGTTTATTCACTAAAAAATTCCTTCGCCATTTTGTCATGAGACACAAAATATCTTTAAAGGAATTTATTTATCCTGACATTCCTAATCAGGATAACGGGATACTGTTTGCAGATTATTGCATTGTCATGGGTCCTTGATACGTGTGCAAAGTTTCAAAGAAATCGAATCGCTGGAAGTTGGTAAAAATTAGGCTCAAAGATTCCGTTACATATAGATAGATAGTGACAACCCAAGCTAATAAAAGCGTGTTAAAAGGGTTTGGAAATTTTAAGGTTTTTCAAATAGTTTAACACCCTGTATCGAAACGAAAAATTTAAGAACCAATATTTATGGAAACTTTTTTTCAGAAAAATGGCTTAAAAATATGCCCTTAAATTTTGTAACCACAATAAGGAAACACACTATATAAAGAAGGTGATATTATATGGTGTAAAGTTAGGCATTAGCGGTAATAAATGACCATGCCAAGATATTTTTTGTATTATTCATGAAACTGTACATAAAGTAAAGATAAAATTAAAAGAAAATTTATTGACTTTTTTTTTCTAAAAATCACCATATACAGTGTGTCCAAGATAAGGATCCTAAACATTGGAATCTCAGTACCTATTGGAGATACAGCTTAGGTTAAATTAGGAAAAGTTGTGTTTTTAAAGCTTATTTACATGCCGTTTAAAAACTTAAAACGATTTTCATGGCCTGCTGAGATATTTGGCAAAAAACAAAATTTGACTTTATCGATTTTATTTTTTTCTGGCTTTATTTAAAGAGATATAAAAAACTAATAACACTTTTTTATTGGCACTTTTTAGCTTCTACATGATGGTATTTTTAGATTTTATACCCGACGTTTCGTTTTCAAGAAACCATCATCAACTTTATTTTTTATATGGCTCAAAAAAAGTACACCCTGTATCTGATCCAATTTTTTCTTACAAATTCAACGATGTATCACATGACATATTTTAATTTTTAGTTAAAAGCAAAATTGTATTTTTCTATTTTTTTTTTTAAGTTATTTTTAAGTGGGCCTTGCAAACAAATGCTTGGACATTAATACCTGTTACCGTATCTGTAACATAATTTAATATCCTTATAAAATAGTATTTGTCATTATTACCCTATTTGTCGAGTTGTTTTTAGAGCAATTGTTCTTATGGTTACTGTTGTCTTTATTATTGTTTATTGGTGTTAATATCTATTGTGTTATTTTCGTCGGGTGGCAATTATAGCCATGAAGAAAAGTTTAACATGCTAACGTGCTTAATTTTGTGCCACCAAAATATTGTAAATTCAGCGGCAATGTATCTTTATACATATTCAGAAAGAAAACAGCCATGTAATTCCATTTTCTTACAGCTGGCTCAAAATTTAAAAAGCCAGTTTTATCTCGAAAAAAAGGAAATTTTAGAAGAAACCCCAAATAATGTTTTACAAGTAGTTGTTGAGAACCCTGAGATATCAACTTGGCAAATTTTACAAAATGTAGGAGTAGCCAAATCCACAGCTCAATTTCTTTTGCGTAAAAATAGACATCACCCCTATAAATTTAAGATTTGCCAAGGACTTAAACCGGGAGATTTCGAACGCGCCGATATTTTTGCGAGTGGTATACACGCGCGTGTAAAGAAAATTTAAATTTCTCTTCAAAAACAATATGGTCCGACAAAAGTATGGTCACTAGTCATTGTATTTTCAATCGTCGCAATACGCATTACTAGGCTCAACAAAATCCACGTGTTAAGAAAATATCGAAACATCAAGAACGGTTTGAGTTTAATATGTGGTGTGGAATTTTAGGAACTAAAATACCAGGTCCATGTATTTTCCATAGTTCATTAATTGCAGAAATGATACCTTCATTTATTTTTGCAGCACAAAATGTAGCAAGTTAGCATGTCAAAGTTATCTTCGTGGCTATAATGGCCATCCTGCATATTCGACCGTAATAATACAATAAGATATTAGCTTTTCACCAATAAACAATAATAGAGACAACAGTAACAACAAAAACAATTGTTCTAAAAACAACAACTTGACAAACAGGGTAATACCGACAAATACTATTTTATAATGATATTAAATTATGTTACAGATACGGTAACAGGTATTAACTTTCAAGCATTTGTTTGCAAGGCTACTTAAAAATAACTTTAAAAAAATAGAAAAAATGCAATTTTTTTTAACTAAAAATTAAAATATGACATATGATACATCGTTGAATTTTTAATAAAAAATGGGATCAGATACAGGGTGTACTTTTTTCGAGCCATATAAAAAATAAAGTTGATGATGGTTTCTTGAAAACGAAACGTCGGGTATAAAATCTAAAAATACCATCATAGTAGTAGCTAAAAAGTGCCAATGAAAAAGTGTTATTCGTTTTTATATCTCTTCAAATAAAGTCAGAAAAAATAAAATCGATAAAGTCAAATTTTGGTTTTTGCCAAATATCTCAGGACGCCATGAAAATTATTCAAGTTTTTAAACGGCATGTAAATAAGCTTTAAAAAACACAACTTTTTCCTTATTTAACATAAGCTGTATCTCCAATAGGTACTGAGATTCCCATGCTTGGGATCCTTATCTTGGACACACTGTATACCTCACAAACAACACTTGTTATTACATTAAAAAAATTATTTTGATGCTGAGAATATCTCACTCAAATTTCTTTAAAATATTTGAACTGGTATAAAAGTTATAAAAAATATATTTTTATTCGTAAATTTTAACACCCTGTAGTTCCGAAAGCAGAACATATCTTTATCTGAGGTTTTTTTCTTATTTCTTGATGAACAATTAACCCTTTAACTTTGTTCAGAGAGTATTTGAACACCCTGTATAAATAACATATATGTATAAAAAACAATGTGCGATATGTGATGATTTGTTGGTTTTTTTGTTGTTTTAGGTGTTTATCTGTCTATTAGTAGTAGTTGCCGTAGCCAGCTATTACGAAGGTATGTAATTATTTTTTTATTTTCTCATAATTTAATATTGTTTAAACAATAGAAATAATTATTTTCTCCTTTAAGAGGGTTTATGATTTTAAATAATTTAAAAAATTAAAAGATAAAAAAATATATCAAAATCGAAGCTGTTACTGAGGACGGCAAAAGGTCTTCACTGACTTGACTAAATACTAATACTAAAATTAAATTCTTATTTATAAACCCGGTCTTTTATTCTAGTTAAACGTTTTTAATAAATATAAGTAAGGCTGAGAAGCGTATGAAGATAGAATGTGCAATTGGCTTATTAATCGTAAATTTAAAAATCATAATTATACAAAACGGTGAAATATGGAGGGATGTTTGAAAGGGGGTCCCATCAAGGTTTAAATCTCGGGTATATAAGTTTATTCAAGATGAGGTGCAACAAGTCAGTCACCTTTTGGAAATATGAAGGTAAATTAAAAGAAACAGAAGTTACCTATTTTTTTATTGTTTAACTAGTAAAGTAAACTTTATTAGTTGGTAAAAAAATGTGCGATATGTGATGATAAGCTGTTTTTTTTTGTTTTAGGTGTTTATATGTCTATTAGTAGTAGCTGCCGTAGCTAGCTACTGCGAAGGTATGTAATTATTTTTCAATTTTCTCAAAATTCATAGTAACTTATATTCTTTACAAAAAAAGTTATACAAGCAGTCGTACATGTTAATAAAAAATGAAAAATAAAATTATTTTTTAAATAGATATATCACTTTTCAAATATATTTAACTTTTTGTTTAGGTATATTTTTAATTAACCTAGCCTAAAACATGTAAGGTAGTTTGATCAAATATTATGTATAATTTTATTTTATTTAAGTTTATTTTATTAACTACAACGCCGCCACTTAACTTTGCTATTTTTATTTTCTGTTTTATTTAAAGAACAAAATGTTTTTTTTTATTTCTGATTTTAGTTAAAAATATAAATATTTTTATATATTATTTTGGTAATAAATATTTCTTAAACAAATTAAACCAAAAAAATATACAAAAATTATAAAACCCAATTTAAAAAGAAAATTGCTAAATTTTTTAAACTATATTCTTAATTGAACGGCTTATAGTAAAAACACGATAAGCCACAATTACAAAATACAAAATTATTAAATTTTTAAGTTAAAAAAATGTGGTAAATTAACTTAGACGTAAGTACTTTTTAATGAGTTAAAAACTCAAGGATAGTTATACTTAAAACTTTTTATTGTCGCTTATCATATTTATTAATAATTAAATAAATTAGAGAATAAAACGATGTTTGTACATGTGTGGATTATAGTGTTTTTACAATAAGCGCTTAATTTTACAAAATATTTATTCAATTTTTTACCTTATAGTTAAAACAAATGTTTTGTACAAAGATATTTTAAAATAATAAAATTTTGTTTTTACAAATTTAGCAATAAAAAGGAATATAAAAATCCTAACTAAAAAAAACTGTTTGCTAAATTTTTAGGTTATCGTACTACTCACCTTGTTTTTTGTTAAATTTATATATATAATTTTGTAATAATTTCCAAGAATAAAAATATGCACATTGGATGTTGTTAAATTTAGTTGTCCTTTTCAATTAGCAACAACAATTTAGTTAAATTAATATTTAATATGAAATGATATAAATTGTAAATTAAGTTTAAAATTCAACATAGATCACTATAAACATAGCATTAAAAAAACTAATCAGCGTTGACATTCGTTTTATTTGATAGACCTTATTTAAAATGCATCCATTTAAATTGACACCTTTCCAGCCACATCTGTGTGTATCTTTAAAATCATAACATGCTTAAGTATGAAGAGCTATACAGTTTTATTTTATGTTTAAAACAAATATATATAAAATATGTACCTAGCATTTTTACATTTTAAATTTTAGCAACGAAACGATTATGAAACGTGTAAATTATATTTTAGAAGCTGTTGAGAATGTTAAAGTAATAGCTGCAATTTTTTTAAACTCTGTATTTTTAAGTGCATATATGTTAAAAAATGTATTTTTAGCCGGATTTCTTAGTAGTGGAGGCGGCGGATATGGTGGAGGCGGCGGATATGGTGGGGAAGCGGATGGAGGTGGCGGTGGTTGGAGATCCGGCGGTGGCGGCTGGAAATCTGGTAAGTATTGTAGCAAACATTTTATAATAAAAATTTACTCTCGTTCCACATAAGCGGGAGCCGGGAAGTCGGCGACGGACCAACGCTATCAAAGTGTATGGAATCTTATGAAATCATTCACACGCTAAGAATCCAGATAGTCGGCGAGCTTTTATATGGCTTTATATAATTTTTGATCACTCCGTCCGGCCCCGCTCGGAAGTGTGAAACGAGGTTTAAATTTTTAATTACAGTTAATAAACAAGAAAGACATTATTTTTAAAAGCCCTTTTTACATCATTTGAAGTCTTTTCCTTACTCTTGTTTATCTTTTTTTACATGCACGCAAAAGAAACCTAAAATCTAACATAAAGAACACCCTTTTTGTTTAATACCAGGGTATTATAATAAAGCTAAGAGTATTTTCTTTATTAATTAAAAATTTACAAGCAGCCCAGCTTAAAGCTGGCACCTATGAGAAGTGTTGGGGGTTTTATATAACATAATCCCACAAAATCCACGGGACCAGAAGACCTCAAATTCGGTCCGCTATCTTGAAAATCGGTACTTTTTTACAAATAACCTGGTATCATTAAAAATATGTCAGATATCAAAAAATATATACTACTGCAAAAATAATATTTTAAAAGATAATATTTTTCAAAGAAATAAATAATAACTTTAGTGGTTGCCAGTGCTACTTTTTTAATCTGTGTGCGATATATTATAATAAATAAAGCTTTTTAAACTTACTATTACTCACTAAAACATTGTTAATTGTTACTTATTTGACCTCTTTGTATTTTTTGACATTTATGCTTAAATCAGCACATAAAACTTCACGTAATTTAGGGATATTAAAAGTATTTGTTTAATTTTTCACTACAAATGTGAACTGAACTTAAAAATCCTACAGATGTTTCTAACTAAATAATCTGGACATACCATAACGTAACGTTCATTGACACACACAAAAAGTCGTTAATTTTAGCTATTTTGTTTAAGATTTATTACCACCCGCGACCATATCAAGGTCTTTTTTATTTAAACTATTTCATTAGCTGATAAATAAATAAAACTTTATTTTTTTACTAAAATATAATAAGAACATGACCAATTTATTGGTTTACAATTCTAGGATAATATATATATTATAAAAATGTATATGTAAGCTGTTTTTCAAGATTACCACTTTGTAAAGATATTGTAAAAGAATTGGGTATTTACAAAATGTAACTTTCCTTTCCGCACTATTTATTGATAGTAAATATTGTTATTAAAAATATACAAAAGATATTTGTTATGAATATCACATAAAAGCCAAAATTTAAAAGGGTGGCGAATTAGGTATTACATACCAAATTTCACATTTTGGTGTAAGTAGCCGCTTTTATTAAGTTAAAAAAAATATATACCTAAGTTTAGGTGTTTGTATACGTTTTTTTATTTTAAAAAATTTAAAATACACAATGTACACACAAAATACATTTACAGCCACACAAAGTTGTGGAGCAACTAACAGTGATGAACTTGACAGCTTTAAAGATTTTGTTCCAGAAGTCGCGCTGTAACTGTTTATTGGAAGTTTTTTAAATTTGACTTAGTTTGGTACATAAAATAAAAACTTTTAAAGGGCTAATTAGCGTGACGTGCGTGACACCTAATAAAGATAATTACCTTAATTTACAGCCTGCTTTACGTCCGCTTTAATATCAAACAATACTAACGCGATAACATTTCAAACATTACTTAATTTTATTTCATTATTCAAAACCTAATTTTTGTCTTATAAGTTATGAATTATTTAAAAATATATATAAATAATGTAAATTAAGTATATATCGGTAAAAGAATTATTGAAAAATACCTAAAATCTTTAAATTGATACCGATTGGCGCTAAAAACAGCGTTGATGGCTCAAATCTATTGTTTATATATTGGGATATCCCTAATTTTTGGATAAGTCAGCATTTTCAGTAAAAAACTTTATGTTTTTAAGACTCTACTAGTGGGCGGAGATGCCCGTTTGGCAGCCGCTCACCAATTTAGATTTTATTTTAACCATAAAATATAACATATTTAAATGAATTATTAAAACATATAACTTGTTATCTAATATTTATTATGGTCTTAGACCTTCAGTTTCTTTTAAATTAAAATAATATGGGCATAAAACTAAAAGGTAGAGCCCACCATAGAAAAAATAAAAATATTTTTACATAATTTATAGAAAAACATTATGGTTAAATTAATATTTTTGTTATTACTTTTGTTTGAAATTATGAGGGTTGATTTTGTTACATTAAAAATAAACACACAATATCCATAAAGCTAATTGTATTACTACTGAAAACACGTCTTTTTAAAATTGGGCAAATCTGAAACTATTAGGTGGGTCTTCAAATTTAGAAAAGCTTCAAATATGTTTTATTACTTTAATAAATAAGTAACCAGATATTGTTCATAGAAACCCCACTAATAATCTAGATCTGATGTATCTTAGTTACGAGTAAAATATTCAATATTTTTTTTCCAGGAGGTGGTGGATGGAGATCTGGCGGCGGCGGCGGATATGGAGGAGGCGGCGGATATGGAGGAGGTGGTGGAGCAGTAAAAATCATTAAAATTATCGTGCCCAGCGGAGGTGGTGGTGGTGGCGGATACGGAGGTGGACACGGAGGCGGATTCGGTGGTGGATATGGAGGAGGCGGCGGCTGGAGATCTGGTGGAGGTAAGAAAAGAATGGCACAACTCAAATAATTATTTAATACCAAAAATCCATGCCATAAAATGGTAGAAGCAAATGAAATACCTTTTAATTTTTTTTTTTTTTTGACCTAAATTAAGATGCAACGGATATAACTAGGTATATATATATATTTTTATCTTGTAAGAAAATATCTTTCACAAATTTTACAGGCTAGACGTAAATGTAATATAAAAACTACAAAGAGGGACAAATTTATTCTTGCTCAATAACATTAAAACAAAATTATTTTCCTGTAAAGCCAAAGAAATTTTTTAAATTTATACACGTCGTGTCACTTTAATGAGAAATTTTGCCAATGGGTGGAAAGGAGACGATCTAAAGCAATAAAAAAGCGAGACTGATGCCTTATCCTATATGACCAATTGAATTTTTACATGTAGTCATTCTTTGTCTAGTGTCTGTGTGTGTGATCAAAACACTAAAAGCCAATTGGAATGTATCGAGCTGGCACGACGTGTATATCTATGTGTGTGAGGTAATTCCGATATCTGCATATTAAAAATAAGACAGAGCATTAATCCTTTCTTCCAATTTCAATTAAAAATATTTAGGACTTATTTCTTTTTTTTATTTTTAGGTGGTTGGAAAAGCGGTGGCGGGGGCGGTGGATGGTGGTAATGGCAATGTAAAAACAAATTTTAAAGTATCATTGAAATTTAAATACATCAAGTCGTTCACAGAAAATTGTAAATATATTTTGTATTATATTTTTGTTAAATATATTATTTTTATAAGTTAAAAATATGATTTTATTTATTAATTAAATAAATAAAGTAAATTATTATAGAAATATAATAAAAATTAAGAAACTTTACTATGATATGACAATTAAAATAGTTTAAGAGCTAGTGGACGGCAGACCAAACATATTTCAGGAAAGACTAAAATTTCTCCAGTGAATCTGTTGGACCGACCAAACATAAAGGTTCTAAGCTGCGATAATGTCTTGAACTGAAAAAGTATTTTAGGAATAACTTTAATAGAAATTCAGATAATTTTAAATCATTTAAGGGACGTCTCCTATGCACTGGAAGACAATTTTTGGCATACAAGAAAAAAAATACCAGTGTCGTACATAAGGAGTTAAGCAGGGTAAATATTTAAAAAATGTTACCACCATTTTCATTAAGTTTGGAATAAATTTGGTTTTCTGACTTTTTTATTTTGCGTACGGTTTTCGTGTAAATAAATAGAAATCATGCCGAGGATCGTTTCGTATCGCTAATTAGTCATAGTAATCTCTGGAACATTTTTTCAAGTCGTTACTAACAAGCTAATTTTTCGTAAGTAGCTTCATTTTGACGAGACGACCAACTTGTTTCCTTACAACAATTAACGTTGGTGGTAGCATACAGGGGTAGCAGGGATTAAATATGTTGATTTGATAAATATCAAAAAACCAGGATGAAGTACCTCGCAATTTGTAGGACACTATGGGTGTTAAATTATATAAATATTATTTAATTACCAGAAAAAATATCAGCTGAGTAGTAGTTATTTTTCACGACTTCGTTAACCATACATGTTAATGGTAAGGGACTCTTTGATGAAACCTTACATTTTGTAGGACACATATTTTTCGGTTTATTTAGATAATTATTTTGACGATTAACAGAGAAAATCCCTGTTTGTAATTAATTTTTGTAATCTGTCAAAACAACACATTTAATTCCTGCTACGCCTGTAAACTACCAACAACGAAAATTGTTGTGAGGAAAAAAGTTAGGCGTCTCGTCAAAAGGAAGCTACTCACAAAAAAAATCTTGTTAGTAATGACTTGAAAAAATGGTCCAGGGATCCCTAACTAATAAGGCAATGAAGCACAAAAATGCGGATTTTTTTAGAGCAGGATTTATTTGTTAAATCTCTTCTTAATTTCTACTTTATTCAAACCGGATGGATTACTTTAGCCAAACATGCATAAAGATTTTTTATTAAAAGAATTTTTTGAGCCGCCCGTAAATTAGACTCAGAACTAGCCCAAGTCGAGTACCGGTTTATAAGGTCGCTGATCACGATTATGATGTTTAAATGGACCTCAACACCTATATCTCAGGAACGCCGACGAACAACTTCGTGGGACTCTCGGGAGGAGACAAATTTGGCGCATAGGGGTACTTTGGGTCGCTGAATTCAAATATGACATCGGCGAACACCCTACTGACACCTGGTGCGCGCTAAATTATTGAACGCGAACGTCATCTTCGAAAATTTTCCTGACAACAGTACCAAAAACAACCCGAAAATCATTATCGATGGGTTTTTGAGCCGCTGAATTCAAATTTCATGTCGAAAACGATCTTTCAAACATATGGTGCACGCAGCCATGGATGTCATCTCCGTGGCGACGAACCTAAAATCGTAAAGGGGGTGTTTCGGACGCTGAATAAATTTAAATAAATATATCAATAATAATATGCTCAAAGATATTTAATTTTAATATAAAATTTGTGAATTTAAGAAGATTTAATTTTAAAAAAATCAAAATGTCTTGAAAATTTAAAACCTAGCAAATAATACGTATTTATACAGGGTGTTTCTTAATTCCGGTAAGAAAATTTAAATTTCATATTCCTAGGTCATTTTCGAAAAAAGTTCATATAAACATGGGTCCTTTAATTTTTCGTTCTTAAGATATACTTTTTAAAAAATTTGTGAATTTCTAAAACATTTTTTAGTAAAATTTGTTATACAAGATATAAGCGTTAATTAATTAAGAATTTGTTGTTGTTGTTACGTAATTACTAATAAAAAATTATAACACAACAAAGAAAAATTGCCCTTATGTTTCTTATATGGTCTGGGATTATGCAGTTTAATTTTTTTCTAAAAACTTAGCATGCTACGTAAAAATAATGAAAAATAAAAAAGTTGTATTTTTGGATGTTTCATCCCGAAAAAATATAAAAGTCAGTGGTGTACATTTTTTGTAAATAATATTAGCTAAGACTCGTTCCACGCCCCCACTGGTCTCACTAATTAAAATTAGTTTAGGGCTAAATTAACTTTTTTATTTTAACACATACCACAGCCAAATTTTATTAAAATCGGATAAGGCATATTTCAGATATTATTAAAAACCCGCGACCGTACTCTGTAACGCAATAAAAAGAAATTTCCTAAAATGTCCAAAAGAGTTACATTGCATAGAAAGAAAATTTCTTTTCTATTGTGTTACAGAGTACGAGAGCCATTTTCTGTTTAAAGTTTAACACCTTAGAAACAAAGCATTTCCGGACCTATGTTATATATCAACTTTCCTTCAAAAAAATTGGCTCAGGAATATGTCCTTATTTTTTACCGCAATTAGGAAACACTCTTTATAATCTGCCTGTCAAGTATACAGAGTGTCCCAACTCTATTTATAGACGAAATAACTTTGCTCCTGTACACGATACAAAAATACACTTAAAATAAAAAATGTTTTTTTGAATACACTCTTTTTATTGACAGTACCAGTTAATATACAAGGTGTCTTAAAAACAAATTTTTCTTGTCAAGTTGTTTTTTTTTAATAGAATGTATATTTTATCAAATTTTGACTCTGAAATTCTACATCAAAAACATAAAACACATTATACGCCAATTATTGCTGGTTTTTAAGATATCAGCAGTATGTTGATTTACCTATTAACGATTAAAAGTGAAAAAAACATATTTTGGTTTTTGTAAGAACTACTAATAGGTATGTCAGCAATTTAGTTTATTTTAGACACATAACTGCTCAAAAAACAGCAATACGTCAATTATGGCTGGCTTTCAGGTTAAGTAAGTAAATATGTATTTAAAATTAACTAAATGGCTAACTTACCTATTGGTAGTTCTTACATGTTATTTCAGTGCATTCCAATAAAAACGAGCAACCACCTATAATACCGATATTTTCGTCCACTAATAAAAAAATCCTAAAACATGTCAATTTTTATTTTAAAGACGACGTATTTTTGTGTCAAACTTTACCTTTCCAGGATTATCTCCTCCCCCCACCAACACAAACGCCAAAAAGTTTAAATGGGAAAGGGTGTCAAGTGATACCTTATCAAAAAGGGTTTTAAATTCTCTTTTTAACAGACTTAGGTTTTTTAAAATTGGTTCATTAGTTTTCTAAAAAACGGACCCTACATATTTGATATCTTTAGCCCCTGTAACTTTTTAATTTTTAAAAATATTAAAATAATATTGGGTATGTAGATATATCAACTAAATGTGCAATATTTTGTCGATTTAGTTGTTTTTGGTTACTTCCGCCTTAGCAGGAAACGACCTAAACTTTATCATTTAAAATAAGACATTCGGTATATTTTCATTTAGGTAAATAAAAAACAATATTTCAAGTACAATGACACTTTGTTTGCTACTTTTTACCGTATAACCTTTAAATATTTTAAGTTTTTAATTTTTAATCTAGAGTGCCATATATAAAATAAAACATTATCAACTAATCACGGCAAAATAAATAGTTACATATATTTTTTCTTGACTCTCTGTGCCAAAATTAACAGTTTTATCGCATTAATAAAATGCTAAATCAATATTTAAAAAATTTATAGGTTGGATGTCAAAAAAGCAGCCAATAAATTGTCATTGTACTCGGAATGGCATTATCTATTCAAATGAATAAAAGTATACCGGTTGTCCCATTTTAAATAAGAAAGTTAGGGTCATTTCCGCCTAAATCGGAAGTAACAGAAAACAACTGAATTCGTGAAATATTGCATAAATAGGCAATAGACCTACACAAGAAATGGCATTTTAATATTTCCAAAAATAAAAAGTTATGGGGCTAAAAACACCAGATATTTAGGGTATATTTTCTCGGAAAATACTAAACCCATTTTAAAAAAGTCTGTCGAAAAGAGAATTTAAAACCCTTTAAGATAAGGTATCACTTGATCTCCTTTCCCATTTAAACTTTTGACGTTTATATTGGAGGAGGAAGGGGATTACCCTTGACAGGTAAATTTTAATACAAATTTAATACAACATCCCAAATATAAAAATTGACGTGTTTTAGGATTTTTTTATAGGTGTACAAATAATGGAATTATTTTGCTTGTTTTAATTGAAATGCACTGTATATTATTTTTCACTCTGACAATATTAAAATTTTTAAAAAATAATTAAAAACAAAATATTATTTTCTTTTATCACTTTTAATCTTTCATAAGTATATACGCATACTGCTGATATCTCAAAAACAATTAATAATTGACGTATAGTGTGTTAAACATTTTTAATGTGAAATTTAATACAAAGCCAAAATTTGATAAAATATACAGGGTGTTCCAATAAAAAAAATCAACTTGATAATAGATTTTGAGACACCTAGTATATTAACTGGTACTGTCAATATAAAAGTGTATCAAAATAAACATTTTTTATTTAAAGTTTATTTTTATAGAGTTGGAACACCCTGTTTGTATGTACATATTAAAAAAAAACTTTTTATAAAACTTTTATTTATACAGTGTATCTAAACAAGTTAGAACCATGTAAAAACTTTTTTATTATTCATTTTACGAAAAAAGTTATTCCTAATAAAAAGTTCTGCATGATCCAAAACCTGAAAAGCAACCATCATATTTTAAATTGTATCAGTAATCTACGAGGTCTGGCCGAAAATGTAATTTTTACTTAGGAGTAAAATACCTGTATTTTTGCTAATATTAAAAATTAATATAAACAAAGGCGTTTAAAATTAAAGATTACGTTAAAATATGCAAATTTTTTTATATCGAAAATGGTAAAAATTTAGTTTTGAACATTATTGTGTAACATATTTTATAAATTTAGGTTTTATATGACAATTCAAAATAAACTTTTTAAATTTACTGTTACCGAAATATGAAGAATGTACAATGAACCAATGGACCAAGTTTAAATTTTCTCGATTATCGCAAAAAAAATATTCTTTCTTTTAATAAACAAAATTGCATAGGTATTTGGAATTCATTTTTAATTTTAAACGTCTTTTCTTTGGAAAAAATTCTGATATTAGCTAAAATACATGCAGTTTACTCTTAAGCAAAAATTCCATTTTTGTCCAGACCTAGTAGGTTTAATAATTATTTGTTTTATTGTTTAATATTATTTTTATTAATGATCAACAAACAAAAATAAAACTAAAAGACACGTTTGACACCTACGAAAATTTTGTCGAAGCTCTTCATAAGTTAAAAAATATGTATTTTTGTACCTACATCTTTTAGGAAAAGAAAAGCCAAACATATTTTATAGGCAAGAAAAAACTGATCGTTTTATAGAACTAAAAGTAAAGTATTACCAATTAAAGTATGCATGTAACTTAAGGGTGGAACAATCCTCAAAATTATTAGAAAAAGAAATAGAGTTACAGGATAAAGGATTCATAAAAGCGGCTTATCTTTTTAAGCATATTAAGAACCCTATGGCCCAAGTGTTACAAGCGTGGACCCGTAAGCGACAGGTCACGAGTTCGATATAGAGCTAAATAACTTTTTTTCTTCTAATATTTTTTCTCAATAATTTTATACATTTTTTCCTATTTTTATGTTTATTTAATAATTTTAATTTTCAAACAAATAATTTGCCACTTTTTAGAATTTTAAGTTTATAATATATCTAAACGCTGTCTATGACGTCCTGATAAGTTCTTTCTTCGCATTTTCTGCCTGACAATATTTTTTAAAGTGTTTTTTAGTGTTGTAAATTACTAGGTCCATGTGATGAAATAGTTTTTTAATGTGTCTTTTTAATTATATGCCCTCGATATAGTGACAATCCAGCCACGAAACGTTAGGATAAATACAA
This sequence comes from Listronotus bonariensis, assembly GCA_014170235.1. NCBI lineage: Eukaryota > Metazoa > Arthropoda > Insecta > Coleoptera > Curculionidae > Listronotus > Listronotus bonariensis. The sequence continues at coordinate 3,501 of JACEGR010003497.1, read as the reverse complement.
TAGTGGATTTATTTGCCTGTCCCCATGCCGCTATTCTACTCCAATTTGTTTCTCCAAAGGGTGCTATTAACTAAACTACAATATGACACGTAAAATAATAGCTTTAACTATTTTTCGGGGTTTTTATAAGTTTTTATAAGCAAAACCACGAGAGGGCAGTTTTATCGATAAAATAAGTAACAACCACCGACTTTAACATATTAATTATAATTTTCGGCGGTTGTCTTCTTATAATTAAGCAAAACTGCCGGCGGTCGTTTAGCCAGTGCCGTTTTGCAAAAACAACCAATGCCATTTTTAACATAGTGCTAATGTCTAGTTTTTTCTCCTAATTTACAAAAAAACTAATCCTTATAAACCCTTTAAATATATCTCTAAATTAGTTTATTACTCCATGTGAAAGATAATCTAATAAGATAGTCATTTGTTAAAAAAAAGTATGACTAGTTATAGTCAATCTAACATTTAAAACTTTTAAGTTATAATTTTTTAACAAGAATTGATATTGGAGGATTTGAAGTGTGTTATTTGTGGCATATAAAGGGATATAGGCCCTGGCGTAGCTAGAGGTGTTTGGGGCCCAGGGCGGCAAGTTAGGTAAGATCCCATACCATTTAAGTAAATAAATGTTTGTTTGTGGAAAAAATAGAACTGGCAAGCAAAAAAAGGTCCTTACCTCCAACATTGGGCTCTAACACTGTAACATCATTTACTTTTTAAGTCGGCGCCTCCCTTTATATACTTTTTTCTTGTTACAGAAGACTTGACAACCGTAAAAATAAAAAGGTCCTCACCTCCAAACAGGGCCCTTCTCACTATGTTATATCCTTTCTGTAGTGGAAGCCTTTTCTTTTCCCCCTTTTTCTTAAAAAAATCAAGTTATTAACCACAAAAACCAAACTTTCTTCTTATGAATACTCCCTTTTGGGTGTCCCTTCTACATGGGGACCCGGGGCGGACCGCCCCGCCCCCTCCTCGCTACGCTAGTAGTTATAGGCACTTTTGCCAGATTTTACCACTGATCTGGATGGATTGGCAATGGTTATAAATTCCGGAAATAAAAGTAACGATATATGGGCGAATAAATGGGTTTGTGCGCTTTGGCACCAGTCATTACCGTTAGTCGTCGCTAAAGATTGACGTGCGTGCGCCAAACTGACTAACTGGCTTTGGCGTTTAGAGCACGGTGAGGAACGGTGAGTCATTATTGTATTTGGCCTGGAATTTTAACTACGCATGCGCGTAAACGCATAGATTTATTGACTGCGCAAGACAGTACAGTTTCCAAAAATGTTACTGGCCACTGAGTTTCTTCTATGTATCTATGGATTTTAGCTAAAATGCGGTATTATCTTACTTTACAAACTAAGGGAGATACAATTTTAAAAGTTTATGGCCTTACTCGGTCGTCTAATTTGTTGCATTTAAAATAAAGGGTATATTGATCTTATTAAAAATATTACCTGTAGCGGAGACCTGAGGAATCTAACAGTGTCAACATCACTGTTAAATCCCGCATGCTTAGGATTGTCATCCGTTCATCCGTCACCATTATTAGGCCCTATGTCCTGATGTCCCGAATTTCATATAGAATAAAATATTTAATGTCGTATGAACCCCTTTTTACAATGTATCGACAAAAAAATCAATACTAATTTTCAATTCCTTTACATAATATGATATATATGATATCAATTCACAGGGAAGTGGCAATTAACTGTGCAGAATTTGTCAAAGCAATTTTATCGGTATAACTTTAAAATGCTGCTGAATCAAAAAAAAACATTAAAACACAAAAAGATATAATGTCCCCCCATCCCACCGCTAAACTTAAGTAAACCATACTTAAGAATGAAATTGCACCCCCTTTACAACTCGGCGTCCTGGAAGTAAAGAGCAAAAAAAAGTCCTCGCTTTTCAAATCGCACCTCCTGCCAGTCATTTGCCGCTCTATGTGTAATAACAAATAACAGCAAGACTAAAAAAATGGTGTGCTTCTCTTACAATCGCACTTCTTATACATTTCATGCTTTAATTTACCGCCCCTTAAAGGAGTCACCGGGGCAGACACCCCCGTTTGCTTCCTCCTAGATCCGGGGCTGTGTCCCGACATTGTTTATAGAATTTATGGCAACCCCACGCATACTCAAAAACTTCAAAATATAAAACTTTGTAAACGCAGCATTAACGGTTTAATACTCCCTTGTTTTCCTTCCTTGTATTGAGTTACTACAAATACAAAATTTACAAAAAAAAAAGTTACAGAATATGTACAGAAAACATTTGTTTCGCATTTTACACATAAAAAAATTAAGTAACAAAAATAATGTGGGTATTTTATTACTTATTTACAAGCTTTGAAAAACATACAAGTTGGCCCATTTGTCTGAAGGAGTCCAATGTTTATGTTGTTTAACAAATTACGACTGAAAGTTTTATAAAAAATAAGTTGTAGTGCCCAAACATCCATTTCATACAAATAAAAAAAATGTTACACAAAATGTACAAAAAACATATGTTTAGCATTTTACACCTAAAAAAATTAAGTAACAAAAATAATGTGGGTATTTTATTACTTATTTACAAGCTTTAATAAATATATAGGTTGGCCCATTTGTCTGAAGGAGTCCAATGTTTAGGTTGTTTAACGAATTTCGACTAACAGTTTTATAAAAAATAGGTTGTAGTGTCCAAACATCCATTTCATACAAATATTATAGAGTATATAAACCGTACAAAAAGTAATGGCTAAAAAGTTTTTTAAAATGTAACCCCAATTTTTATTAACAGGATCGGATCCAGCATAAAATGTTGCATATACCTAGTACGTAATTTTATTTGGACACTTGTCGCGATGTTTTCCCGGCATTTTAATTCACTACAACTTTTTAAAAGACAGAATACCCAAAATTACTAAAAAATAGAAAAAAAGTACCTATTTATAAGTAGAAACCAAAGTGAATGTTTCAAAAACACTAAGGACAACAGAATAAATCCTAACAAAAAGTTCTCTCTCATACAGGGTAGTTATTATGTCGTGTCCAATCTCCAACATTTTAAATGGTAAATCTTATTTGATTTGAGAAAAAAATAGAGTAAGTTTATTAAGAAATTTCTATATTACAAATATAAGGTCCAGAGATGTGGTAATTAAAAGAAACATACATAAGATTTAAAAAAAAGATGAAATTTTAAGAGTATTAAAGAATATAAAGGGCGACTTTTTTAAAATAACAAAGTTTCCCTTTATCGAGAATACTTTTCCTTTTTTTTGTCATTAATTGTTAAAAAAATCTTATCCTAGGTCTTAAAAATCTTTAAAACCTCACAATTTGGGTATAGGAATTGGTCTAGAAACTAACCTTATTTTTATTGCTTTATTGCAAAAAATTAAAATAAAATTATTTTTTACGAAAGTTTTAGCAAATTATAAATAGCGTTGCAACATCGCGACAAGTATCAAAATAAAGTATTGTAATTTATGCAAAATTTTATGCTGAG